>JADBJO010004847.1:22500-30000 GCA_016801955.1 Conus betulinus
CTTTCTTCTTCTTCCTTCTTTTTCTTCTTCTTCTTCTTCTTCCTTTTTTCTTCTTCTTCTTCTTCTTCATCATTCACCATCTTTTCCTTGTTTTTCGTTGTTGTTGTTGGTTGTTGTTGTTCTTCTCTTCTTCTTCTTTCTTCTTCTTCTTCTTCTCTTCTTCTTCTTCTTCTTCTTCTAATCTTTTTCATTTCCTTCGTTGTTGTTGTGTGTTGTTGTTCTTCACCTCTTCTTCTTCTTCGTTTTCTTTGTTCCCTTTCTTTCTTCTTGTTGTTCTTCTTCTTCTTCTTCGTCCCTTCTTCTTCTTCTTCTTCTTTCCCATCTCTTTCCTTTCTTCCTTTTTCGTTGTTGTTGTTGTTGTTGTTCTTCTTCTTCTTCTTCTTTCTTCTTCGTCTTCTTCCTTCTTCTTCTCCTTCACCTTCTTCTTCTTCTTCATCACCATCTTTTCCTTGTTTTCGTTGTTGTTGTTGTTGTTGTTGTTTTGTTGTTGTTGTTTGTTTTTGTTGTTGTTGTTCTTCTTACTTCTTCTTCTTCTTCAACCATCTTTTCCTTGTTTTCTCGTTGTTGATGTTGTTGTTGTTGTTCTCTTCTTCTCATCTTCTAGTCTTCTTCTTCTTCCGTTCATCTTCTTCATCAATCTTCGTCTTCTGATTCTTCTTCTTCTTCACCATCTTCCCTTTCTTTGTTTTCGTTGTTTGATGTTGTTTGTTGTTGTTGTTATATCTTGTTTGCTTTATTCTTCTTCTTCTTTCACTGTTGTTGTTGTTTTTCTTTTTTGTGTCTTCTTCTTCTTCTTCTTTCTTTTCTTCTTGTTCCCTCTTCTTCTTCTTCTTGTTCTTTTACCTGTTTTTTCGTTTTTGATGTTGTGTTGTTGTTTTGTTTTTGTGTTGAGTTGTTGTTGTTGTTCTTCTTCTTTCTTCTTCTTCTTCTTCTTTCTTCCTTGTTTTTTTTTGTTGTTGATGTTGTTGTTGTTGTTTGTTTGTTTGTTGTTGTTGTTGTTTCCTCTTCTTCTTCTTCTCACCATCTTTTACCTTGTTTTCCGTTTGTTGATGTTGATGTTGTTATTCGTTGTTGTTGTTGTTTGTGTGTGTTGTTGTTGAAGTTGTTCTTCTTTGTCCGGCGTTCTTGGCTCTTCTTCTTTCTTGTTCTTCATGTTCCATCTTTTCCTTGTTTTCGTTTTTGTGATGTTGTGGCTTCACACTGTTTGATGTTGTTTTTCCCTTTCTTCTTCTTTCTTCTCTTCTTCTTCTTCTTGTTTTCGGTTGTTGATTTTTTGTTCTTGTTTGTTTTGTTGTTGTTGTTGTTCCTCTTTCTTCTTCTTCTTCTTGTTTATTCGTGATGTTGTTGTTGTTATGTTGCGTTGTGTTGATGTTGTTGTTGTTGTTCTCTTCGTCTTCGTTTTTGTTCTTCTTCTTCTTCTTCTTCACAATCGTTTACTTGTTTTCGTTGTTGATGATGATGATGATGATGATGATGATGATGATGATGATGATGATGATGATGATGATGATGTTGTTGTTGTTGTTGTTCTTCTTCTTCTTCTTCTTCTTCGCCATCTTTTACTTGTTTTTCGTTGTTGATGCTGTTGTTGTTGCTGTTGTTGTTGTTGTTGGTTTTGTTGTTGTTGTTGTTGTTGTGTTCTTCTTTCTTCTTCTTCGTCTTCTTCTTCTTCTTCTTCTTCTTCTTCTTCACCATCTTTTTTACTTGTTTTCGTTGTTGATGTTGATGTTATTATCGTTGTTGTTGTTGTTGTTGTTGTTTGTTGTAGTTGTTGTTGAAGTTGTTCTTGTTCTTCTTCTTCTTGTTTTCGTTGTTGATGTTGTTTGTTGTTGTCCTTCTTCTTCTTCTTGTTTATGAATGGACATGAACAGACGGCGCGATGCGCGTTTCTGCTTGTCTCTGTAGGTGTCTGACTCCTTTTCTGTGTTGTTCTCTCTCTCTCTCTCTCTCTCTCTCTCTCTCTCTCTCTCTCTCTCTCTCTCTCTCTCTCTCTCTCATATCGAAGACGTTGACCCGTCATTGGCATTAGGATGACTGGCGTCGTCTGGCCGCCATGGTAATTAGGAGACTGCGAGGGCCTCTCCCACCCCACCCGCTACTCCAACAACCCCTCCTCCCTCCCTCCTGTCTCAACCCTTCCCCCCCCCCCCCCCCATCCACCCCAACCCCACCACCCATTGTTCCTCCCTTCCACCTCTTATCACCCTTCACCGCGCTCTCCAATAGTCCTATGCCCTCTCCATACTTTTCTGACGGTGCTAATTACGTCCAATGTGAACCGAAAGGGGAGTGGGACTTACATGGACCAATACACATCTGTGTGTGTGTGTGTGTGTGGAGGGGGGGGGGGGGGGGATTTCAGGGGATGGGGGGGGGGGGGGGGGACGATATGCTAGTTTCAGAAATTCTCTAGTATCGTTTTTTTCCTCTCAGAAGACTCCATTCAATTATGGAAAGAGTGATTTCATGGCCGCGGTTGCCATTTTCTTGCAATTATGTTTTATTTCTTAATTTGCTCTTTAAAACCGAGTTAACAACATAATTATAAACAAGAAAAACAAAAGTAAACTAAACATGGACACGATTCTCTAGCCACATTCTGACCTGTGACCGGCACCCCGTAATCCCAGCAAGAGGAGACGCTGCCCCTGCTGCCGAGTCACTTCGGGTTGTGTTCAGTGCAACCGAAGGTATTTGGAAGCAACACATAACGCTCAGGTTTGCCATCATGTTACTAACTCGCTGACTGTTGTTGTCATTGGTAATGGTAATGTTGCGTATAGCCCAGCCGACCGCAAAGGGCCATATCAGGGCTGTCACCACGTTGAAAATAACTCACAAGTCATTAAAAAAAAAAAGAAAAAGAAACACCTCATTCACACAACTCTTTAAAACACACCTTTCAAAAAACACACCGGAAATTTTCGTTCAAAATCTTTCCTCCGTGAAATCTTAGATCAGATAGAAAAATGTTATAATCTCCATCAGAAATTCAAAGATCACATCAGGCGGGACATCTCTGGACAAGGTTTTCACGACGGAGTTTGCTGTCAAGTGTTTAGGTCTCACATCATGCAAGTCCCACACACTCTAAAGGGATAGGTTTCACTGTGACTGACGTTGTCACTGCAGCATGTTCTTGAAAGAGAGACACCAATATGAGACACTGGGGTTTTGTTCACTGTTTTTTTGTTTTGTTTTTTTTTTGCTCTAGATATGGGATTAGCGTCCTTTTCTTGCGTTCATACAGCTAATATCTTTACAGAGAGCCGTTTCGAAAACGTGACTGAGTTACGCCCTGATGCAAAGTACCTGCGGCTGGATAGGGAGGAAAAGCAAACTCCTTCATGTCCTGTCTTTGATTGGAGGAAAAAACAAAACCCAGCCACAGAACACATTGAGACTGTCATTCGGAAAATACGGTCAGTACGTGAAAGGCAGGATGAAAAGTTAGAAATGTGGAAATGAAGAAACGAAAATGGAACATTGCAGAGAAAGGAAACTAAAAGACAAAAAGACGAAGAAAAAAGTAAGGTTAATGGCAGGAAACGAACCGGAAATTGAAAAAGGGAACGAAAAGTGGAAATTAAAGATAAACAAAAAGGGGGGGGGAAAAAAAAAAAAGGGGGGGGGGGGGGTCGGGGGTTGGGTTGGCAGTGACAGAAATAACGAAAGACAGATTATGACGCAACCAAGAAAGAAAGCAATAAAGAAAAATTAAAAGAAGAAAAAAAGAAAACAAATAGTACAATAAACATGTACAACAAAATGAAAACAGGGTTAAAAAAAAAAAAAGAAAGAAAAAAAAAAGAAAGAGTTAAGAAACAAAAAACGGCGCCCGTACAAATACCAAACCTCCCGACTCCTATCACGACATCGGACATACAACGGAAACGGAAGATGAGCTACAACACACAGAGCCACTCGACAGTTTTTATGACCCAAGTTTCGCCCGCGAGTTGCGACTATAACGGCTATTACGGCGTCTGAGTCTGAGAACAAAACGAACGCTTCCCGCTGGGAGCGGCAGCTTTAAACCTAGTCCTGCCCCTCACCTCACCAGGCACGTGACTCACCGATGGACCACCATAAATTGGGATGTCTCTACCGTGCACTGATGGCCCTTTGCGGTCGGCTGGGCTATAAAGCGACATTAATTCTCTCTTAACGTACAGTGAGCTTTTCGTAGGTTGGGGCTGGCACACAGTGCGCAGGTCTCAGAGGTGGACACCATGACTCCCGTAGCGTCCCGTAGACTATACTTAGCAAAGAAAATATTGCATCCGTATTCTTTATGACTGTTTTATTAACGCAGCCCAGCGTAGGTCAGACATCTGCTAAGTCGCATCCAGGAAACACTATCAAATCATGCGCAGTGTGGTCTCTACATTTTAGCCGATGTGATGTGGTGTATATGGAGTGGTCCGCACTCCGTGACACCTCTTTGATGAAACTTAAACAGAAACTGAAACCTGCATTCAAACAGCTACTTGAATACAGAAGTAAAGGAATGGGGAGGGAGGGGCGGAAAGAACGAAAGGAGTTGGGGGTGGCGCTCTAAATGCTGGAGAGTTGAGTGCCGGAACCGCTTCTTTGGGTTACTACTGGCCTGACGATGAAAAAGAGACACACCCCCCGGGAATAGGTAGTCAAGGATTTTGCTCCGAGAGTTTCTTGATCCAAAGAAAGCGTTCAGTAGTATTCAAAGAAGTTTGCTCGGGGTAAATGAATTGTTTTCTTTCACTGAAATTCCAGAAATGCCTGATCCGATTGAGGACTTTAAATCTTGTATGAAAACAAAACTTGGTTTGGTAGATTTATTCACGCCTAACACTGGTATAAGGCATGGTGACCCCCTCTTTTGCTAATGTTGTTTTTGTTGTATTTAAATGATGAAAAGGGACATTTTTCAGCGGATGTTGATGGTTTAAAGTTGTTTTTTTTTTTATTTAGCGGCTTCGGAGTTATCTTTTAAAGATGTTGATTGTTTGCCTGTGGTTGTTCCTGCTTCTCTGTGTCGATGGCATTGCAATTCTGGCTGAACGTACAGTGAGTAAGCAGTAAGTACGTGATGCACTTATGGTTTACTGTGACGTGAACGGACTGAATGTTAATTGTAAGTAAAGTGGAACTGGTCGTTTTCGTTGTGGCAAAGATGTGAAAACTCCCAAATACGTCGGGCCGACAAGCATATAGCATATGTCTTGACTTATTACGATAACTTTTTGGTAAAATCCAAACAGCATGATGCGCGTTTGTTCATGTGTGGTCGATGTTATTACTAGTGGGAAAAAAATGGTGTTGAACAAATCTAATTGTTGACATTCAGTGGGAATTATCAACTCAGCAAAGGGGGGGGGGGGGGGGGGATCTTTTTACTCCCGTCCGTTTAGTATTCATCCTACGTTCCAAAAGCCGGGGTCACCATTGTCACACACCGCATTTGCATACACTCAATCACATGCACAGCATGTTTACTCCATACGCGCGCATCTACTCCATTCATCCCATGGAGAGACTGGGGAAACAAGAATTCACTTTCTTTGTGCTCCCAAACGACAAACACAACAACAGCAACAAATGTACAATACATTAAACATACACATAATAGCTTTTCTTTCTTCTTCTTCTAAACTTCGTGTTCAATCGATAATCAGAACCTTATTCTTCTTTCTTTTCAAAAAAGCAACATACAGGTGTCGCATTTCTCGTTCTTCTTTTTTCAAATACTAAACAGTTACAGAGAAAAAAAAAAGTTTCTTTTTGTTTTTTTTAAATTCCCCAGCGGGAATCAAGTTTCCAGGAGGTTGGTAGTAGGATCCAATGGTTGGACGCAGAGGTTTTCAATAGAGAATCAATACTGACCAAACAGAATCCCTAGCACACTTCTGTCTGCGCTACATCGACATTGACCACACTCTGGTCGTACGGAGAACTAGTTGTTTTTTTTTTTTTTCTTTTTTCAACCCGCAAGGTTGAAAATCAGCTACCTACTTGGCCCACGCCAAGCGCCGTATCCTGCAGTCTGGCAACTCCTGGTCCGCCATACATATCAGGAACACACCCGTCATACAAAACAGTGAGGTTTCCTCACTAATCACGTGCCCCGGCGTCCAGTCCACGACAAGAGAAGGTTAGGAATTCACACATATGAACCCCGGTGTGTTGGTACCAACACACTGTTTACATATGGTCTGACATTTTGCTGAAAGTTCTGAATCTCGCTTTTTTTTTTTTTTTAAAGTCGGCCCTGCCTTTCACGCCCAGAATGTCCCCCCATGACAGTACAGCGGGTGAAGTGTGAGGATCGTGGCGTGGAAGACGCACTGTCCACAGATGGGTTGGGTGGTCTTGTCACAGCTACGGAAAGAGCAGTTAGTGGTGGTGGGTGGTGGTGGTGATGTGGGGGTGGAAGGGGGGGGGGGGGGGGGGGGGGGAGATGGGCGCTGTGTGACCTTTCATTTGTAATGTATAGTCCAACAGGTGGGACACTGCACACTTGACAGGTGACTTAGCCCTGACATGGGCCCTTTGCGGTCGGCTGGGCTACAAGCAGCTAACTCTCTCTCTCTCTCTCTCTCTCTCTCTCTCTCTCTCTCTCTCTCTCTCTCTCTCTCGTGTCTGGAAGTTTTCCAAGCAGTCTTTTTGCTTATACAACTGTGTCCTTGCTAGATGGTCGAGATGATGGCCTGTGGTAGGTAAGCACTGCGTATTTGCTAACCGAGACACTGACTGACTGCTGAATATTGTACGTTCACTATTTCAGTGTTACCGTCCACAATTTTGATTGACCAGTAATCCTGTCGTTCGCCAGGGGGAGGTCTTTAAGGTGATGATTGTCATGTATTTTTCAATCTTTTAGAAAAGTATTGCTGGAATGATATTCATGTGGATTTGTTTAATAATGCAATGGATTCACCAGAATTTCAGCAAAGGATGCACATGGCAATCAGTCTCATTGAGGTTAATGTTGATGACGCTTTACTTGTTTTTAACAGCTGTCTAAAAGTCGCTGCGGAATGTATGAGGAAGATGATTAATGTAAATGAAAAAAGAAGTTGGCGAAGACTGGTACGATAGGGAATGTCTTTTAAGTAAAAGAAATGCACGTAAATTGTTGATTAAATACCGTCGAACTTTATCTGTACCTGATCACGTTGAGTACTGTAATGCCAGACGCGATTATAAAACATCTTTGAAGAAAAAAAGAGAAAGCATTTAACAGAATTATGTTAGATAAATTAGTCGCCTCCATGAAGTGCCAAAAGGAGTTTTGGGAGACAATGCGCAAAATTCAGAAAAGAAGAATTCAACCCCAAAATAATATCAGTCTGGAAAATTGGTTTCAACATTTTAAGAAATTGCTTGAAAGAAACGATGACAGTGACAACAATATAGGGCAAGGAGATGAGAGTGTTAACGACGACGACAATCATAGTCATTTAAATCGCCCTATTTCGAAAGAAGAAATCATTTTTGCTTTAAGTAAACTGAGAAATC
>JADBJO010004847.1:35000-45873 GCA_016801955.1 Conus betulinus
GTCTCTGTCTCTGTCTGTCTGTCTGTCTGTCTTGTCTGTCTCTCTCTCTCTCTCTCTGTTCTCTCGGTCTGTGTGTGTGTGTGTGTGTGTGTGTGTGTGTGTGTGTGTGTGGTGTGTGTGTGTGTTATTCAATTCAAATTGTCCATCCACGTGATGTGGTCCAGGACAAAAGGGTGTCAGCAGTCAGAATCAAACAGTAAGGACTATGCAAACGGAAACATCACATTAACGCCAACAACTGTGAACAAACGGTTCCCAACAAAATCTTCGCAACAGGTAAGGAATGATAGAGCTTCGAAACGGCGCTAATGAAAAAATCGCAGAGTGAAATTGGTTCTCTAAATCCTCATCTAAGGAGACTTACAGAATGCAGACAAAACAATTTTCAGAAGCCTGTAGTACAAAAAAAGTATTTATTCGTTTTGATTTTTTTTTTTTTCACCACGTGCAAATCTATCAATCGAAGAAGCTATTGATACAGTAATCGGTAAGAAAAATAGAAGTCATTTAACTACAGCAACAGCAACAATAACAACAACCACCAACCCACAACCCCGACAACAACAACGACAACAGCAACAACAGCAACAATAACCACGACAACAACAACAAACCACCAACAAACACACCCACACGACAACAACACTCGGAACCCTAAAAGTTTGACACGCGCCCATCAAAAAAGTAGTAACGACAAAAATTCGACTTCCGCGACATGATTCAGAATTCCGACAATATTTCTGCACAGTATTCAGCCTGTGACTCTCTCCACATCAAATCAGTCCAAGAGCAACCACCACCCCCCCCCCCCCCATCCTCCTCCTCCCCCTCCCCCCCCCGGCAGTCTTAATCCACAAAACGGCACATTCTGGGCAAATTTCACTCGCAAAGTTTTCAAGGGCACTAACTCTGTGAATTTTGATGCAATAGGATCTAGCAATTGGGAACAGATAGAGCAGGAGCAGCATGTATGAAGGGTGTATGGAAGCTCTAGTCGCGATTACCCCCTCCCCCTCTATCCTTCCCCCTCCACCCCCCCCCCCCCCCAAAAAAAAAAAAAAAAAAAAAAAACCACGTCAGTATGCGGGGAGCATCCCAGATTAGCTGTCCTGCTCGCCAAATCCGGTTAGTTTATCGGACCTATCAAGATCCATCCGCGAATAGACTGAAAATGGCGGCGCTCCAGTTGGGAAGGAAAGGCGTCAGCTCACACGCGATATAGATTACAATGTGATGTGAATGTAAACAGGAACACCTTTACCATGTTAAAATCACGAAATGTGTTTTTGTCCATTATTTTATTTAAAGTAAAAGGTGCATAAAACAGGTTTTTTTTTTTAATTGGACGAAGAAAGGGACCGGGGTAATAATCGGGTATCTTGATTCTTACCAGTGGGTGGTCGATGTGCTTTTCGTTTGATTTTAAAGGTCTCGAATGACTGCTACGGGTTTTCGTCCCGCATGATGCAAGTTGTTACCATTTCTTCTTTAAACTCTTGCTTGGCGTGTGTGTTGGGATTCAGGAGATACCAGACTTGAACAGAAAGCAGTGAGTGAAAATTCGGGTTAAGTTAATATGAGAAATAGTTTTAAGATGAAAAGGCTTGTTCATGTGCTATTAATTAGTAGGCCTTTAGTTTTAGATTGAAAAAAAAAAAAAGTTTTAGAAATAAACGAAATTTGTGCCATGCTAAATGAGGTTTTGCTGTTCAGTCAACAAGGTCTCTGTTTGAATGTTCTGACGGTCAAAGAGTTATTCCAGAGGTTATGATTTAACCGTCCACAACTATGTTCCCACACAGATCTGTGTCCTCCTCCAGCAGCGCGAACAGACTTCACCCTCATCTAACTCAGGTTCCACCGACTGGGTTTCTTTTGCTTTAAAACACAAAGGTCTTCTGTGAAATAACGTCAGAATGAATTGATGTATGTTGTCACTACAATTTCAAGACTTTAAAGTTTGATGCCTTAAAAAAAAAAAACTGAATAAAAGAATAAAAAGAAAAGGAAAAAGGAAAAGGAAAAAACAGCATAAATCCTGCGTAAAATGACGTCAAAATGAAATGATTTTTTTTTTCCTCTACAAACCAAATTCACTACAAACCAAACTTTAAAACTGTAAATTTTGATGCCTCCCTGAACACGAAAATAAAAGAGGGACAAAAAGCGTGCGTACTCTTCGATTTTAAGTGTAAAATAGTAATGGCGTCTGCTACACAAATGTCATTTTAGTGTTGATATTATTAGCCCTTTGGACAGACTCAGTATACCATGGAATGTGCGAGCGCACTTAAATCCGATTCTGACAATAAAGATGTGCTTTCCGACCTTTCTGTTCTGGGATAGTTTTATATAGAGTGAATAGCCCACTCCTGCATAAGAAAGAAAGAAAAAAAAAGAAGGAGAAGAAGAAAAACGGCGGACCAACGGCTTATGCGAACACATCCGTTGGCCATTTCGATTGTGTTCGATCGCGATTGTTTTCTGCGAACGTTGTGAACGCCATTATCACCTCGACGATGGCTTCAAGCCCATCCTATCATTCATTAGAAAAAAAAAAAAAAAAAAAAAAAGAAGAATGAAAGAGTAAAGAACACAAAGAAGACATGAGAACAGATTTGTTTTTTTCCTTCTCCTCGGAGTGGGTGGAAATTCGGAGTGGGTGGGGAATTCGGTGGTGGGTGGGGGGGGGGGGGGGGGTGGGGGGGGGGGGGGGGTAGAGGTGGAATTATTACATCACGTTAGACTAAGATCAAGCAAAAGAGGTGTCTTTTTTTTTTTTTTTTCCACCCACGAAGGAAGCATATTACTTTATCAGGGCGGTTTGAATTGCTTTAGCTTCAAAGGTATAAATTTGATACTCTCTTGCATTTATTCCTTCGCTTTCACACCTTTGTTTCTTCTTCGTCTCTTTTCGTTGCAGTTCCCCCCCCCCCCCCCCCCCCCCCCTCCCTTTTTTTTTTTCTATCCTTTGTTGACTACAAGATGGAGCGAGGGCTCGCTGTGTCCAACTACTGGTTGTTGACATTCTCAGAGCATAGATTATGATTTGTCTGGCGTAAGTAAACATTTCTCTCTTTTGGTCTGTCTTGTAGATGCTCTCTCTCGCTCTCGCTCTCTCGCTCTCTCGCTCCTCCTCGCTCGCTCTCTCCTCTCTCTCTCTCTCTCTCTCTCTCTCTCTCTCTCTCTCTCTCCCCCCCCTTCCTTTAGATGTACATGTGCAGCTAGCATTCGTAAAGCTCAACATACTCGCGTGCACGTGCGAGCACACATGCACACACAACACACACCACACACACACCACACACACACACACACACACACACACACACACACCACACACGCACACACATACACAATCAAATGCGCACACACATACGCACACACGCACACAAACACACACACACACACACACAAACACACACACACACACACACACACACACACCACACACATAAATGCACTCACACACACACACACACACACACACGCACACACACGCACGCACACACGTACACACACACACACACACACACACACACACACACACACACACACACACTCACCTCTCCTCTCTCTCTCTCTCTCTCTCTCTCTCTCTCTCATCTCTCTCTCTCTCACTCTCTCTTCCCGAAGAGACCCTTGCTTGCTTTTGCTGCTCTGTTTCGCAGCTGACGACACATTTCTGTCATCGGGGTAATGCTTGCCATCTGCTTGGGCTCCGACGAGAAAGTCAGCTTGACCTTTCAGCGCGATAGACTGGCATTTCCTTCTGTCTTCAATTCTATTTCTGACACCACTCTCTCTCTTATTTTACACGTCTGTCTGTCTGTCTGTCACACACACACTGCTGTCTGTATTGTCTCTCACTCTCTCTCTGTCTTTCACATCACACACACACACACTCCCCCCTCACACTTTCTATCTACACGATACAACACACACACACACCACACACACACACACACACACAATACAATCTCCTCTCCTCTCCGTATATCAAAGTCTATGTCTATAAAGGTATGTTCTCTCTCACTTCTCTTCCCTAATGTACCGCCTGCCTCTTTGCTGTCTGTCTGACTGCATCAACATTTATGTCATGTATCGCATGCTTGCCCCATGTATATAAAAAGTCAGCTACCTGTCAGCGCGATTACTGTCTGTCCTATGTCTTGGCCTATATCACCTGACCTCTCTATCTATATAGATCTATACTATCCACATCCTATCTATCTCGAATGTGTAGCTCTCTCCTCTACTGCGTCAGTCTCTCTGAGTGACGTGCTCTGGCTCTCTCCTATCTACGAATCTCTCCACCAGTTTATCCTCGCAATCTCTATAAATGTGATGTAAATATGTAATGCATGTATGTATGTATGTATGCATGTATATATGTAAAGTCTGTTCCTATGTATCTATATATCATCTATCTATCTATCCAATTTATCAATCTAAGGTGTGTGTGTGTTGAGTGTGTGTGCTGCTGTGCGTGCGTGCCGTCTGCTGTGCGGTGTCGTGCTCTCTTGTGTGTGTCTGTGGTGTCTCTGGGTCTGTCTGTCCATGTCTTGTCTGTCTGTCTGTCTCTATCCTCTCTCACACTCACTCTCCTTCTCCTCCACTCTCATCGCACACTACACACACCACACACCACACACAGAGACACACACCACACACCACACACACACAGAACCACAGAGAGAGAGAGAGAGAGAGACGAGAGAGAGAGATTACGACTAGGAACGTTGGTTGGGTTATCCTACACGTTCCCATTTTTTAGATGCAAAACAAACCGAACAGAAACAAACAAAACGAAACAAACCAAAAATAATGATGATTTTTTAATAAGTGGCAGAGATGAGCTACATTTTGCAGACTTTGCTGGCCGCAGTCACTTCCAGACTTTTGGTGCCGTGGAACTGGCACATATGTGTACTCCTTCGAGGAGGAACAAGGCGAATTCAGAGAGAGAGAGAGAGAGAGATACTGGGACACTTTGATATTTCATTGTCATTACCAAAGAGGTCTTTTGACAAGGGGGAGGGGGTAACAGAACAATAACATTTCCCTCTTCCTTTCCTGCAAACGAAGAGAGAGAAAGAGAGAGAGAGAGAGAGAGACAGCGAGACAGACAGACGGACACACAGTTTCGTGTAGAAAAGAAACTCGTGGAGAGCGTGGCAGCAGAGAGTCCTCAGAAGAGAAGCCCCCTTCAAGCAAGTGTTTCAGCTGACACTCTAGGGGGGTTGGGCCACACCCGGGTTGATGACTTTCGGATGTCCCTCTGCTGCCCCTTTTTTTTTCCCATCTTGGGAGGAGCTATGGCTGAGATTCGAACCCATGCCCCTCTGGACATGCTCATTTTCCACTTAATGACTCGCGCACTAACCACTGAGCCACTGGGACACCTGACATTTGTAGAAAAGTTAAGCCTTATGAAGTTCCTCCTTGACCAGATCCAGCTTGAACATCTCTCTGCTGCTTCTGCATTGCTTTCAGGGCTCTTTTTCTTTTCCTCCCTGCAACTGAGAGCTGTTTCATGAGGCTGTATGCAGACGTTCCCTACAAGCCCCGTAGCTCCAATTTCTGCAGTGAGGACTTTTGACCTGATAGCCTTCTCTCCTCAGGCTGTTTGCCAGGTCAGCATACTTTTCAGTCTTGTAGGTTTGAGCTGCCTCCATTCTGTTCTCGTATGGCACCGTGAGCTCGATCATGATCAGCTGCTTGGTTGACTGAGAGTGGACTACTATGTCATGACATAGGGGGGTGGGGGGTTGGGGGGGGTGAAGGGGGGGGTGAGAGAGAGAGAGAGAGAGAGAGACAGAGAGAGAGAGAAGACCGACCGACCGACCGACCGACCGACAGACAGACAGACAGACAGACAGACACAGGTTTAGACATCATAGCTCAGGCGACGACGGCACACAAACATTTTCAGAGCTATCAATTCGTGCGAGAAGACGTGAAAGTCACATCACAAAACGATGAAGACCATCGAAGAAGAAAAAAATAGTATACCTGGAAACAAAAAACAAGAGAAAGAAACAAAGAACTAAATGGTAGTCATGACATAGGAAGGAGCTAAACTATGAACATCTGAAGGGCCTGTCACATTACGCTGTGCCGACAGCTCCAGGTGTTTTCCCCCTTATTTTGCTGGTCCCTGATGAAACAAAGCAAACAGAAGGAAGAAAGAAAGAAAGAAAGGAAGGAAGAAAGAAAAAAGAAAGAAAAAAGTCTGTGCGCATGAAAAGACATTATATTATGGGAAATAGACACTTGCATAATAGACAGTCGTACTCCAGTTTTCGTTTTTCTCTCTTTCTTTCTTTCTTTCTTTCTTCTTTCTTTCTTTGCAGTGGAAGGGTAAACGGGAAGGGAAAGTGGGAGGGCAGGGTGTGGGAGAGGGACGGGGTGGGTCAGGCAGATTGAAAGGGTGGGGGGGGGGGGGGGAGGGGAGGGGGGGGGTTGGGGGGGGGGGGGGGGTGGGGGGGTAGAAGGGGAAGAGAGAAACACAGAGAACAACTAATTCATTGTAAAAGAATAGACTCCCACATCATTCCCGTCGTTACCTCCACCCCCACCCCAACCCCCCCCCCCCACCACCCCCCCACTTCCCCATACCCCCCCCCCCTCTCCTCCAGCCCCCCCCCCCCCCCCCCACCATCTTCGGCCCCTATACCCCCACCCCCCCACCTCCCTCCACCCCACCCCCACCTCCACCCCCACCACACTTCCCCCTCTCTCTCTCTCCCTCTCTCTCTTCTCTCTTTCTCCTCTTTCCTCTCTCTCTCCCTCTCTCTCCCTCTCTCTCCTCTCCCTCTCTCTCTCTCTCTCCTCTCTCCTTCTCCTCTCTCTCTGTCTCTTTCTCCTCTCTCGTCTGGCTCTCTCTCTCTCTCTCTCTCCCTCCTCTCTCTCTCTCTCTCTCATCTCCCTCTCCTTCTCTCTCCTGTCTCTCTCTCTGGTCTGTCTGTCTCTTCTCTGCCTCGGTCTGTCTCTGTCTTCTGTCTTGCTGTCTGTCTGTCTCTCTCTCTCTCTCTTCTCTCTCTCTCTCCTCTCCCATCCTCTCTCGTCTCTTCAGTCCTCCCTCTCTCTCCCTCTCTCTCTCTCATCGATTCCCCGAGCCAAACAGAAAAGGAGCAGGGAAGAGAATGGAGAACGATGCGATGATGGGAGGGTGGGGGGGGGGGTGGGGGGGGGGTGGGGGGGGGACAGTTGGGGGAGGGGTCGGATTCATCCCTTTGGTTTCGTCTTCATAAAGAAAGATCTGTTCGCAATATCACCACAACGAAGTCTTTGAACTATATACAACACTGTATTGTGTGTGTGTGTGTGTGTGTGTGCGTGTTGTGTGTGTGTGTTCCCAATATCCCCAATATCCCCCCCACCCCACCCCACTTCTTCTTTGATCTATATACAACACGAGGTGGAACTGAACTGTCCAGACAAAGATGGTGGAAGGAACAAAGAGGTTTTGAGTGTTCTGTTTGTTTGTTTGTTGTGTGTGTGTATAGCAGGGTCCGGGTGACAAATGTGATCTTCAGTGAGAAGTCTTTGCAGGAAGTGAATACCTGTGACACAGATTTCTGCTGACGTGCATGTGGTCACACGCCACTATTTAAATTAAAAACAAACCGAAAGAAAACTCGAACGCATAACCACTACTTTATAAAATGCGAAACCAAGCATTACTTCTCACACAGAACCTCGCCCTCCCTCTAATACATATTTTACACACACATATTTACACACACACACACACACACACACACACATGCACACACACACACACACACAAATGCACACACATACACACACACGCACGCACACGCACGCGCGCGCGCGCGCGCGCGCGCACACACACACACACACATACACACACACGTACACACGCACACACATACACACACACACGTACACGCACGCACACACACACACACACACACACACACACACACACACACACACACGCCGCACGCACGCACACGCACGCGCGCGCGCGCGCGCACGCACACACACACACACACACACACACACACACACACACACACACACACACACATATATATATATATATATATATATATATATATATATATATATATATATGAATGCATGTGTATGTGTGTGTGTGTGTGTGTGTGGTGTGTGAATGCGTGCGTGCGTGTGTGCATGCATGCGTGTGTGCGCGCGTGCGTGCGCGCGCTGTATCGACATTTACAACATTCGGAGGGGAAAAAATACACTCTGGTTCTCTCTCTATAAAACGAACAAACCAACGAAATAACAAACAAACAAACAAACAAACAAACAAACAAGCAGACCTTACACACGATCTAAGCGATGTGTGAATTCCTGTGTGTTTCCCTACAGTAGGTGCAGGACAGAAGTCGTTCGTAGTACTGCGGGGAAGGTGGAGGGGACGGGGATAGGGGAAGAGAGGGGGAGGTGACAGAAGGAAAAAAAAAATAGTGTGAACGAATGAAGAGGAAAGAGTCCCAGGTTGATGGTCGATGGTTCCATTCTTCCAGTCCTCGTTTGATGGGGGTAGTTTGGTGTCCACAAAGAAGAGTTTGCTGGACACAAAGAAGAGTTCGCTGGACACAAAGAAGAGCTCTCCTCCAGCTTTGATGTGGCGGTGGTCTGCGAACAGAGGACACTGACTGTCCGCCCTCTTTTTCCTGTCTACTTCCCCTCCTACTCTCTGTTCAAAACCTCAGTGTGTGTGTGTGTGTGTGTGTGTGTGTGTGTGTGTGTGTGTGTGGCGGTTTGCCCACAATGGAGAAGCCGCTAGTTCGTCCAGTTTTTCGTTCAATCATGGTCCATCATTTCTAGGGTCACGGTTCCACCAATTTGGCTGACAGGCAATCGGCAGAGTGTTTGTGTGCGAGCTGTTCACCATCCATTTTGCTCTCTCTCTCTCTCTCTCTCTCTCTCCTTCTCGTCGTCTCAGTCTCTGTCTCTGTCTGTCTGTCTGTCTGGTCTCCTCTCTTTCTCTCTCTCTCTCTCTCTCTCTAATATATATATATATATATATAATCGTTAGAGTAGGATGATAAAAGGAAGTTTTAAAAAACCAACAGATCTGTTTCGAGCCAGCGCTCTCGTCTCTCTGGTTTTGGGGGCGCCTACTGCCGTCTCTTATATGGCCTGATGTCACTGTTTGCACGTGCGGATTTGGCTGCACGTGTTGTTCGGTTTTTTGGGGTCCTCTTTTACAGTTCAGGGTGCGTCTGCTGACAACTGTGATATATATATATATATATATATATATATATATATATATCACAGTCTGTACTCCCTGGCGAAGGCAAATAAAGCCGAAAATTTGGGAATTTTCAATGGATTTTTATCTGTTTTGACTGTTTATATATATATATAGTATATTATATACATATATACATATATGTATGTATAAATATGTATATACATATGTGTGTGTGGTGTGTGTGTGTGTGTGTGTGAGTGAGAGAGAGAGAGAGAGAGAGAGAGAGAGAGAGAGAGAGAGAGAGAGAGAGTAATCAACATCACGGCAAAATGAAATAAACCACTTCAATAAAGACATAAATAAATATGAAAAAGATCTAGATGGATAGCCCCCCCTCCCCCCCCCCCCCCCCCCCCCCCAAAAAAAAAAAAAAAAAAAAAAAGGTTCGACCTCTCCCTTGAACCTCCGAAACTCAACCGATTCAGCTTATCATGCAAATGCATTCCGTTATTACCCGCCTTCCCTTCGTGTCAAACCGTCACCGGAAGTGCAGAGGCAAGTGCGAATCCACTGCGGCTGTGCAGTCTCATGCCTAGACTTCCGCTCTATTCAGCAGGGAAGAAAGCCCGTCTGTTAAATGCGAGCCTTATTGTTGAATCTCCTCGCAAACGTTTTTTTTCCTGTAGCTAGATGGGTACGGGATATGTGTCTAAGGGTCAAATATTGTTTGTTTTATCGTTCAGAATCTTATTGTTGAATCGCATTTATGACTTTTTTTTTTTTTTTTTTTTTTTTTTTTGCATGTGCTTATAATCTGGTCACGGAATACTGTGTCTAAGGGTCAAGTATGATTTGTTTTTATCATTATCAGTTATTTTGTTTTTTTTTTATGTTAATCTTATCCCAGCCTCTCCTCCTTTTTCTTTTTTTTTACTTCCACTTTCTATTACATAATTTCATTTCATGTCCTTATATTTATTTAAACTTGTTTAACTTATGTCGATTTATTTAATGTGCACAGCTTTCGAGCCTTGGGATCGTGTGCGCATGCATGTGTAGTATATGTGTGAGAGCCTGGCATTAGGTGGGGAGCGTGTGCCCACTTGATTTCTTGTTCGGGTTTATCACAAAAGCATGCTCCGAAAATGGTAGAAAGGGGAAAAGAGGAAGGGTGGAGGGGGCGAGGGAGGTAGAGACAAAGGGAAGGAGCGAAGGGAAGAGGGACGGGGGGTGGGGGTGGGTGGGGGGGGTGTATTTTTAACATATTTTCAATAGATATCGTCTGTGCTATTTCTTGATGAAGTTATTTGTTTGTTCTGGTTTGTTTTTTTCGTTTTTGTTTTCAGTTTCTGTACTTCTTTATTGTGAATATTCAAGACACTGTCTACTAAGCCCCCTACTGATGGCAGTAACGCGTTGTCTCCAAGCCTACGTGAGCGAGCATCCTCATCCGGAAGACACGGTGAGTGTCATGAGCTTACAGATCGTGCTTTGATATGTTCTCTGTCTGTCTGTCTGGTCTGTCTGTCTGTCTGTCTGTCTGTCTCTCTCTCTCTCTCTCTCCTCTCTCTCTCGTCTCTCTCTCTCTCTCTCTCTCTCTCTCTCTCTCACAACTCTCTCTCTCTCTGTGTGACAAGTCCCATGAACTTACAGATCGTGTTTTAATAT
>JADBJO010004847.1:54827-64827 GCA_016801955.1 Conus betulinus
AATGACAAGAAGGCCAAAGATCTCAACTGCACCTAAATAAATTGTTTCCTACCTAATCTCGAAAAATCCACATTTTTTTTTCGTCTTCTTTCTTTCTGCCCCTCGGAGCTCTGAAAGACCACGTTCCGAGATATCACGGGCCTTCACAGATATCACAGTACATTTTGGGAACGCGTTTCCCCCCCCAAAAAAAAACTCTGTGATATCTGGGAAGCCTTCCCAGATATCACGTTCCCAGATTTCACGCGACACCGGTCTTGCTATCTGGAACGAACCGAAATATCATCAGGGGCCAGTATTCATCATCATTCAAGGATGCGCTAAATCGCACGAAGGGAAGGTGGGAGTCGGGGTGGGGGTTGATATCGCTGGTGTGTGCGTGTTGTGTGACTTTAGACTGTGTGTTTAACCTTTGTTGTAAATGATCTGGTTAGAGTGTGCTTTTATCACTTATACTGATGATGATGAATGTTAATTCATTTTTTATCGTAATAATCATCATCTTCGTTATTTCTATTGTTACTATTATTATTGCTATTATCATAATCGCATCATCATCATCGTCATTATTATTACTATTATTGTTATCACTATCATTATTGCTATTATTATTATTATTATTGTTATTATTATCATTATTGTTGTTGTTATCATTATTATGATTATTTTAAACATGTTTTGCACCCGCTACCACTGTTCACCCTCCCGACCTTTTCACACTTTGTGAAATGGGAGTAATCCGCTGATACTGACGAGGTACCTTGGGAGACATCACTTTGCGCATTACTTTTCCGTCATTAGATCTTTCTTTCTTCTATTTGATATAAACAAAAAGAGAAGAAGGGGCAGTGAATCTGGGGACGTCAAATTCCTTGAGAGAGAGAGCTTAAGGAAAATGTGTGTGTGTGTGTGTGTGTGTGTGTGTGTGTGTGTGTGTGTGTGTGCACTGTGTAACGTGTGTGCGAATGCGCGCGCGCGCGCGTGTGTGTGTGGGTTTGTGTGTGTGTGTGTGTGTGTGTGTGGTGTGTGGGGGGGGTTGAGATGGAGAAGAAGAAACAGCAACGTGTCCACTCAGAAAAATAGAAAAATAGTTTATCGTCAGTGGTCTTCGTAGAAGTTCCTTAAAAGTGTGGCGACATTGCTGCATTGTGCATTCTCTACATTTTTAACCCACGTGCCGCTTTTCTGGTTTAAAGGAAGAAAAGTGGCTTTCTGTCATTTGTATGCAGCCTTCGCTTGGATAGTTCAGCTCACCGGAGAAAGCAACTGTCTTGCACTCGAAACAGAGGGCAAGCACGTGTTACGTACAGCTAACGCAGCTGATAGAAGGCCGGGGACGGTGTGGATTTCGCTCGGTGTCGGCTCACGCCTGGGCTGACAGTGATTGACAGTGACTAACACGTACTGCTCTGTGATTGATTGACGGTTGTTCATTTTCATTCTGTGATCGGGACCATCAAGATTTTATGCAGGGATTGTTCACAGGAGTTGGAAGCAAAGTGAGTCGGTATGTTGTTATTCGCGTGTGTGTGTGTGTGTGTGTGTGTGTGTGTGGCGTGCGAGCGCACGCGTGCGTGTGTGTGTGTGTAGGGGCATGTATGTATATGTACGCATGCTCAGGTGTGTGTGTATGTATATGTATACATATATATATACACACACACACACACACACACACACACACACACACACGTGTGTATATATATATATATATATGTGTGTGTGTGTGGTGTGTGCGTGTGTGTGTGTGTGTGTGTGTGTGTGTGTGTGTGTGTAGGGGTGGTGGCGGGGGGAAGGGGGGGGGGGGGGGATACGCACGCACACGTGTGCTTGTGGACAGCGATTCCTCTGAATTTACCTTGTCGATTTCAGTACAGGATTATCATCCATTCTTTCCTTAGTTTAAGGAAAACGATTTATCAGTTACTTTCTTAAGTCAGTATTACTAGATAAACAATAGAGTAGTCAGTCGAGCAGTTTAATAATCAGTAACTTGGATACTCGTTCATTCACCCTTGGATTTAATATAAAATCTGTCCGTAGTTTTGTTTTGTTTTTTTCTTCTTGTATTGACTTCAAACAGTTCATATCGTCCTTACTGTTGAAAAAGCGAAACGATGGCACTTCATTTATGAGCAGCCAGCCGCCTGTGAAGAACAAAAGGTTCGCAGACATTAAGATCCATTTTTGAGTAACATTTCCGCCCCTTCCTCTCTGTCTGACTTCTTGTCTCCTATGGCAGGAAAATGACATTAGATGAGAAGAGAACAGAAATATATATGTTGGAAACAATTCGTGTTTGCTGCATCATCTTCATCCGTAAGCATTGGGCTTTTTCCTCTTGCCTGTTAAAGCTGTTGTACTGGATTCTCATGGCTTCGTATGCTCCCGTAGAATTTAAGACCGTTGTCAGTATTGCCTGGAACCATGTACGCTCCATGGATCCTTGACGTCCAGCAGCTCATTATTGTAGAGAGCCGAGGATCGCGAAAGAGAATCTTCCCCCTTTATTCATCCTTACCTGTCCGACCTTCGTCTTTCATCATTTTCTGAAAATGTCAGCCGCCTTTCTCACATTTTGTCCTCAGCGTCCTCACTTACCATGTTTCCCATCTTTTGTTTTCGTCGCCATGTCTTCATCCATCATTTTCTTTCTTATGGCGTTTGATCGTTCCTTGGTTTGTAACCTGTGGCATCCTCATCCGTTTTTTTTTTTTTTAACCCTCATCATCTTTTATTCGTCCTTTCATTCCTCACAATGTCTCATCCGTTCTTTCCTTCCCTGTCTTGTTCTCAACCACCATGTCCTTTCTCACAAGTGGCATTCTCATACACTCTTTTCTTTCTTACCATGGTTTCGCTCGTTCTTTCCTCTCACAGTCGTTTTCATCAGTCCTTTCCTGTGTCCCCTTCTTTTTCCCTCCGTCCTTTTTGTTCTTGTGCTCTTTCCGTCTTCATTTCTCTCATGTCTGTCTTCCATTTTTCCTTTCTTACTTGGACTTGCCCATCCTTCCTCCTTTACAATGTCCAGATCCGTCCTTTTCCTGTCTGACCATGTTCTCAGATACCAGCTCATGAAGTCCTCATCTGTCTTTCTCATGATGTCCTCATCCATCTTTGTCATGAAGCCCTTATCCGTCTTTCTCATGAAGTCCTCATCCATCTTTCTCATGAAGCCCTCATCCATCTTTCTCATGAAGCCCTCATCCATCTTTCTCACGACGTCCTCATCTATCTTTCTCATGATGTCCTCATTTATCTTTCCTTTCTCACGATGTCCTCATCCATCTTTCTCATGATGTCCTCATCCATCTTTCTCATGATGTCCTCATCAATCTTTCTCATGATGTCCTCACCTATCTTTCTCATGATGTCCTCATCAGTCTTTCTCACGATGTCCTCATCCATCTTTTCCTCATGATGTCCTCATCCATCTTTCTCATGATGTCCTCATCTATCTTTCTCATGATGTCCTCATCCGTCTTTCTCACGATGTCTTCATCTATCTTCTCAAGAAGTCCTCATCCATCTTTCTCACGATGTCCTCGTCTATCTTTCTCATGATGTCCTCATCCATCTTTCTCACGATGTCCTCATCTATCTTTCTCATGATGTCCTCATCTATCTTTCTCATGATGTCCTCATCTATCTTTCCTTTCTCACGATGTCCTCATCCATCTTTCTCATGATGTGCTCATCCATCTTTCTCATGATGTCCTCATCAGTCTTTCTCATGATGTCCTCACCTATCTTTCTCATGATGTCCTCATCAATCTTTCTCACGATGTCCTCATCCATCTTTCTCATGATGTCCTCATCCATCTTTCTCATAATGTCCTCATCTATCTTTCTCATGATGTCCTCATCTATCTTTCTCACGATGTCCTCATCCATCTTTCTCATGATGTCCTCATCCATCTTTCTCATGATGTCCTCATCCGTCTTTCTCACGATGTCTTCATCTATCTTTCTCAAGAAGTCCTCATCCATCTTTCTCACGATGTCCTCGTCTATCTTTCTCATGATGTCCTCATCCATCTTTCTCACGATGTCCTCATCTATCTTTCTCATGATGTCCTCATCCATTTTTTCTCACGATGTCCTCATCTATCTTTCTCAGTCCTCATCTACCTTTCCTTTCTCACGATGTCCTCATCCATCTTTCTCATGATGTCCTCATCCATATTTCTCATGAAGTCCTCATCCATCTTTCCTTTTTTATAATGTCCTTCCATCTTTCCTTTCTCATGATGTCCTCATCCATCTTTCTCATGAAGTCCTCATCCATCTTTCCTTTTTTATAATGTCCTTCCATCTTTCCTTTCTCGTGATGTCCTCATCCATCTTTCTCATGAAGTCCTCATCCATCTTTCCTTCTTTATAATGTCTTTCCATCTTTCTTTCTCGTGATGTCCTCATCCATCTTTCCTTTTTTATAATGTCCTTCCATCTTTCCTTTCTCGTGATGTCCTCATCCATCTTTCCTTTTCATAATGTCCTTCCATCTTTCCTTTCTCGTGATGTCCTCATCCATCTTTCCTTTTTTATAATGTCATCTTCCACCTTTCCTTTCTCATGATGTCCTCATCCATCTTTTTCATGATGTCCTCATCCCTCTCCCACCCCCACCCCCCAGACCCACCGTCCCCTGCTTCAGATGTTCTGTTAAGTTTGAACGCCTTGAACTCTTTATGCATGACTGGCCCAAACACTGTTGCTTTGTGTGTCCTTTCAGCTGTTGTCCTTGTCCGCTGCTTAGAAAAGGGTCGGTATTGGCGACAGCTGGTATTTCGCGTTCCCCAAGGATGGAAGGGGGCGAGGTTGGGTGAGGGGGGGGGGGGGGGGGGGGCGTCGGGGCTGGTGCCTTGGGTAGTAGGATGGGAGATCATTCATTCCGAAAGCTTTTTTTTCCCAAGATGTAGAAGTGTATTAGAATGCAGGTCGTAGAGTGAAAAATTCGCGATCGTTGTTTCGTTATTTTTCCATCAGACTACGAAAGCTGCTATGTCAACGCAATCACACAACCATGTGACCTACATCTGATTGAACGATCGGGTTCGTATTTTCTTTAAAAAGAAAAAAAAAAAAAAAGGAAAGTGAATACCCCCTCTTCCTCTGCACATTCTTTTTAACTGTTGCGCAGTCAATGGAGGTGTGTGTGTGTGGGGGGGGGGGGGGGGGGGGGGGGGGGGGGGGGGATCAGGCAGGATGGTGTCAGAGGGGTAATGGATGGATGACGAAATATAACTGTAAGAAAATACGTCCGCTACTACTTCTACTATTGCTGCTGTTGTGGATGATAATAGCAGTAGTGATTGTTATAATGGTGATGATAATTCATTCGGTCAGTCGGTCGTTCAATCATTCATTCGATCAGTCGGTCGATCAGTCGGTCGTTCAGTCCTTCATTCGGTCAGTCAATCATTTGATCATTCGGTCGTTCAGTCGGTCATCGATCAGTTGCTCGTTCAGTCATTCAGTCGGTCAGTCAGTCGGTCAGTCGCTCGTTCAGTCGGTCAGTTCGCTCGTTCAGTCATTGGTTCCGTCAGTCGCTCGTTCAGTCAGTCCATTCGGTCAGTCGCTCGTTCAGTCATTCGTTCGGTCAGTCGCTCGTTCAGTCATTCGTTCGGTCAGTCGCTCGTTCAGTCATCCATTCGGTCAGTCGCTCGTTCAGTCATTCATTCGGTCAGTCGCTCGTTCAGTCATTCGTTCGGTCAGTCGTTCGTTCAGTCATTCGTTCGGTCAGTCGCTCGTTCAGTCATTCATTCGGTCAGTCGCTCGTTCAGTCATTCATTCGGTCAGTCGTCGTCGGGCGTGCGGCGTCGGCACAGGCATCCATGGGGTCATGGGAGGGTTCAGTCATCCCTTCGCGTCATGCTGGCCGTGACGTGGAAGAGATGCGAATACAGGGTCACAGGTGCGCGGACATGTGGGGACGCAGATCAGCAGGGGTTTGTTCAGTCATCCATTCGTTCAGTCGTTCGG
The DNA here is from genome assembly GCA_016801955.1 of Conus betulinus. Classification (NCBI taxonomy): domain Eukaryota; kingdom Metazoa; phylum Mollusca; class Gastropoda; order Neogastropoda; family Conidae; genus Conus; species Conus betulinus. The sequence goes on from JADBJO010004847.1 coordinate 60,813, forward strand.
TCAGTCATCCATTCATCAGTCGTTGTTCAGTCATTCAGTTCGGTCAGTCGGGGGGTTCAGTCATTATAACATGGGTCGACGGGCGTGCGGCGAGGCACTGATGGGATGGTGACATGGGTGGGGGTATGAACGAGGCGAGGAGGTGCAGAGGCAGTGGCGTGGAAGTGATGTGGATACAGGTATACCAGGTGTGGGGACACGGCGTGACGCGGGGATAGGGGTATGCCTTGGGGGCAGAGGGAACGAACATCCCGTGACATGGGTCGGCACATGGGCGCAGAGGGTGCGGGGGATCAAAGACGTGACATGGGTGGGTCTATTGGAGGTGGGGGGATGGGGTGACATGGGTCGGGGATGAAGGGCGACGGACTGGGTGGGTCTATTGGAGCAGGGACATGGGGGGGGCGTGATGAAGGGCGTGACATGGGGGGGGTCTATTGAGTCAGGGGGTGGGGGGGGGGCGTGGGTGAAGGGAGTGTGGGTTTTTCATTGGGTCTAGGACGCGGAATAGGGGGGGGGGGCAGAGGGGCGTGACATCCCGGGACATGGGAGGCAAATGGGGGGCAGAGGGGGGGCGTGGATGAAGGGCGTGACATGGGTGGGTCTATTGGAGCAGGGGGGGGGGGGGGGGGCGTGGATGAAGGGCGTGACATGGGTGGGTCTATTGGAGCAGGGGGGGGGGGGGGCGTGGATGAAGGGCGTGACATGGGTGAGTCTATTGGAGCAGGGGGGGCGCAGATGAAGGGCGTGACATGGGTGAGTCTATTGGAGCAGGGGGGGGTCGCAGATGAAGGGCGTGACATGGGTGAGTCTATTGGAGGGGGGGAGGGGGGGGGGGCGTGGATGAAGGGCGTGACATGGGTGAGTCTATTGGAGCAGGGGGTCGCGGATGAAGGGCGTGACATGGGTGAGTCTATTGGAGCGGGGGGAGGGGGGGGGGCGTGGATGAAGGGCGTGACATGGGTGAGTCTATTGGAGCAGAGGGGTCGTGGATGAAGGGCGTGACATGGGTGAGTCTCTGGAGCTGTGGAGGGGTCGTGGATGAAGGGCGTAACATGGGCGAGTCTATGGAGAGCAGGGGGGGGCGAGGATGATGAAGGGCGTGACATGGGTGAGTCTATGGAGCAGAGGGGGCGCGGATGAAGGGCGTGACATGGGTGAGTCTATTGGAGCAGAGGGGGCGAGGATGAAGGGCGTGACATGGATGGGTCTACTGGAGCAGTGGGGGTAGAGTGTGTATGACAGGCGTGACATGGGTGGGCGTATTGAGGCAGAAGGGTGAAGATGAAGGGCGTGACGTGATGATGGCGTGGCAGGGTGGACATGTTGGGGGTAGAGGGCACACAGATGACAGGCGTGATGTGGATGGGGCAAATTGGTACAGACGAGGCGCAGATGAAGCGCGTGGTGTGTGGTGTCTTGCAGGGGGGCAGAGGGGGCGGATGAAGAGCCGTGACATGGTTTGGTTATATTTGGCAGAAGAAGGTCGTGACGTGGGTGGGCGGGCGTATTGAGACGGAAGAAGTGTGGATGAGGAGCGTGATGTGGATCGCTTACCGGGGCAGATGAAGGGCGTGACATGGTGGGTGCTTTATTAGGGTAGAGGGGGGCGTGGATAGACGGTGTGACATGGTGGGTATTTTAGGGCAGAGGAGTCATGATGAAGGACGTGACGTGGGTGTCTGATTGGGGCAGAGGGGGCGGATGAAGAGCTTGACTTGGGTGGGTGTATTGGGCAGAAGGGGCGTGACGTGGGTAGGTGTATTGGGGTGGGGGTGGGGTGCACGGATGAAGAGCGTGACATGGATGTGCTATTTGGGGTAAACGGGGTGGATAGATGGCGCGACATGGCGAATGTTTTTGGGGCAGAGGGAGCGTGGGACAATAGGGCGTGATGTGCGTTGCGGTATTGGGACAGAGGCCATGATGAAAGACGTGAGGTGGGTGTCTTATGGTGACATGGTAGGAGTATCGGGGAAGAAGGGGGAGGTGGACGAAGGACGTGACGTGACTATGTGTATTGGGGCAGAGGGGGAGGTGGACGAAGGACGTGACGTGACTATGTGTATTGGGGCAGAAGAGGAGGGGATGAAAGGCGTGACGTGACTATGTGTACTGGGGCAGAGGGGAGGGGGAGGGGGACGAAGGACGTGACGTGACTATGTGTATTGGGGGCAGAGGGGGAGGTGGACGAAAGGACGTGACGTGACTATGTGTATTGGGGCAGAGGGGGAGGTGGACGAAAGGCGTGACGTGACTATGTGTGTATTGGGGCAGAAGGGGAGGGGATGAAGGACGTGACGTGACTATGTGTATTGGGGAAGAGAGGGAGGGGGGGGGACGAAAGGCGTGACGTGACTATGTGTATTGGGGCAGAAGGGGAGGGGATGAAGGACGTGACGTGACTATGTGTATTGGGGCAGAGGGGGGAGGAGATGAAGGGCGTGACGTGACTATGTGTATTGGGGCAGAAGGGGAGGAGACGAAGGGCGTGACGTGACTATGTGCGTTGGGGCAGAAGGGGAGGAGACGAAGGGCGTGACGTGACTATGTGCGTTGGGGCAGAAGGGGAGGAGACGAAGGGCGTGACGTGACTATGTGCGTTGGGGCAGAAGGGGAGGAGACGAAGGGCGCGTGACGTGACTATGTGCGTTGGGGCGAGGGGCGGGGACGCACGGCGTGACATGGCTGGGGGCGCCTTGGAGCAGAGGGGGCGCAGATACACGACGTGACATAGTGGGTGTACTGGGGCAGAGTGGGTGCAGATGAAGCGCGTGACATGTATTGGGGGCAGATGAAGGGCGTGACATGGTGAGTGTATCGGGGAATAGGAGACTCAGACGAAGAGCGTGTTGTTAGTGTATTATCGGGGCAAAGGGTGTGCGAACTGCACGGGGGGGGGGGTTGATGCACATGAGTGAGCGTAATGGGGAGGGCGGATGGCGTAAGCTGGGCGTGGCATGGATGGGCGAGCGAGGGGAGGAGGTGGGAAGGTATGACGTGTGGGGATACGGGAGACGCGCATGCCATGGACACGGGGGGTGGGGGGTGGCAGATGCAGAGTGTGTGACATGGGTGAGGGCACAGGGGTCGCACATGCAGCGTGCATGGCTGCGGGAATGGAAAACGCGAATAGGGTGGGGTGGGGGGGGGTTAGGTGGTGGCGTACGCAGGGTGTGACACGGGTGGGGGTACGGGAGATGTGGATGGGATGCAGGGGGTGACGTGGATGGCGGTAGAGGGCGCGGGTTTGATATGGTTTTACGTTGGGTATTGGTTAGGTGCGGGGGGGGGGGGGGGGGGGGATGGGGGGGGAGATAGATTTCGGGCGTGATTTCAGGGTGTGCGTGACATGGGGGGGGGGGGGGAGGGAGGTAACGGCGAGGGTGGGGGTGGTGTAACGGATTTCAGGGCGTGACACGGGTGGGGGGAGGGGGGTAACTGCGAGGGTGGGGGTGGGATAACGGATTTCAGGGCGTGACATGGGATGGGGGGGGGGGGTAACTGCGAGGGTGGGGGTGGGATAACGGATTTCAGGGCGTGACATGGGGTGTGTGTGTGTGTGGGGGGGGGGGGGGGAGAGAAACGGCGAGGGTGGGGATGGGGGGGATAACGGATTTCGGGGGGGGCGTGACATGGGTGGGGGTAAGATGAATGGGCGTACAGGGTGCACAAATTTCAGAGTATTGGGGGGAGGAAGAGGCGTGGACGCAGGGCGTGACAGGAGACAGGGCGAACTCGGGAGGGGGTGGGGAGGAGGAAGTGGGAAAGCGGGCAGTGCATGAAATGAATAAGTGTATTTACGTGGGGGGGGGGGGGGGAGGAGGGGGAGGTGTGGATGCAGGTCATGACAAGGCTGGGCGAACTCCACCTCTACGCCCCAAAATAAATGTTAATCTACGCCCCCAAAATAAATGTTAATCTGCGCCCCCAAAATAAATGTTAATCTACGCCCCAAAATAAATGTTAATCTACGCCCCCAAAATAAATGTTAATCTGCGCCCCCAAAATAAAT
>JADBJO010004847.1:72327-79827 GCA_016801955.1 Conus betulinus
TTCAAGGAAGAGCCTTCTCTCTATGCCGGCCTCCCCTACTTTCTTTTTTGACCTCTCACACCTGTTTTTTTTTTTTTTTTTTTTTTTTTTTTTCCCCTTTTGGGGTGAGGAACACATCGTCTCACAAATCGACCTAGTCCCCAATGGGGTTGACCTTGAAACGAACGAAAAAAAAAAAAAAACAAAACACAAGGAAAACATGAGGAAGGTCCAGCAGCGAGACAACATATTCGTGTGTTTGTGTGTGTGTGTGTGTGTGTGTGTGTGTGTGTGTGTGTGTGTGTGTGTGTGTGTGTGTGTGTGTGTGTGTGTATCCTTGACCGTACACACGTAGTAATGTATGTAGGCGTGTGCATGTATTGTTCTGAGAGTGCGTGTATGGGGCGTGTATATGATTTTTTTGCTAAACTTTCCGATATCTTAACTGATTTTCAAATATCATGGACATTGGTAATTTTGATTCAGTTTTTTTAGCAATACTTACACACATTTTTGCTATCAAAATTATATAATTAATTTTCTTTAGATTCACTGCATCGATATCGTCGCTCTTCTGTTTTCCAAACAGAACATCAACCAGAGATAAGGATACATTAATGTCGCACTGTACTAGTATAAATTGGCTAATGTATTTCCAGAAGTATCTAACAGTGGGACATTCATAAAAGAAATGCTCGATATAATCGATTTCGTCAGTACAATAAGAACATTTTTTTTTATCATCACGTATTTTCGTCTTGCATAGCATAATATTAGTGGGATAAATGTGTTATGCAAAATTTTCCACTGCAGCACTCTCAATCGTGTTTCTTTTGTACACAAGCGAGGGATCTGCCAAATATTCTTGTTTAATTCTATGCCAAATTTGTTTTTCCAAAAGCTAAAGGCACAAGGATCCGATTTTTGCAACATACATATTGTTTTCCGAAATTCTCTACAGGCTATCAGTTTCTTGCCACAAAAGAGTGGGGGGTCTGAAAAATCACTGTTACACACCGATCTTCTTCACTTATACTTGAAACATATTGTCGGACAGCAGTGGTTACTACATTATATTCGAGTGTTCTGGAGGGTGAGTCTCCAATCCTATTACGTATTTCAGGCAAAGATAACATTCCACTGGCACCAAACATATCCTGAACTATCAGTATACCACCTCGTATCAATCGGGAAAGAAAAGAACGTTTCCCCCATACATAATGCCACGGTTGTTCCACAAAAGGGAAGAACGTGCTGAAGATCCATCATGCTTATTGAAATCTAACCATGTTTTTAACACAGAGGACGTCTTTGAAGACTCTCATACAGACATTGTACCTGAGACTCAACTCACTCAGGCTGCAGATGCAGAGTGTTCTGCTATGGAAAAGGCAAAGGCAGAGGAGTCACCTCGTTCGGTGCCAGAGGATAGTAATTCAGTTACACCTCACCTTAAATCCGGCCGGGTAAACACCGTCAAAGAAAGGGAAACAGTCAGATCTGAAACCGGCTTGAATCAGGTGCAGACGGACGGAGATTCCCCAACAGCAGTGAACTGGTCACGTCAGTTCACACCATACTCACGCATGTCGCGTGCATCTCCCTGTCCCACTCTCATAAAGACGTGGGATAGGCAGAATGTGTTCATTCATGCTTTCCTAACGACGACCGCTTTGGCTCGACGGACTTGTTTTCGGATTAATTCTCGGGTAACGGACTTTGTTATGGCAATCGGACTTCCTCATGGCTTGCGACTCAAATTTGCGTCTGTTTTCGCTAAATGTACGAGGACTGCGGTCTCGTTTAAAAAGAAAAGCATTGTTCAAATTAATTAAAGAGAGAAAATATGATATTATATGTTTACAGGAGACTTACATCACAGAAGATGTACATGATCAATGGAAAAAAAATGGGGTGCAGGGGAATTTCTATGTAACACTTTCACAGCACATAGTTGTGGACAGGTAATCTTGTTCCGTGAAAACATAGTTGACAGTCACGTAATACTACACAGCTCAAGAAGAATTTTGGCCGTTGAAGTGGAAATATCACAGAGAAAGATAGTAGTTTTAAATATTATGCACCTAATACTGTTCAAGAGAAAAACGTTATTTTTTGAAGAATTAGAAAAAGTAATGTCAAATAATTTCAGATAATATATTAATATGTGGTGATTTTAATTGTGTGTTAGATAATGATGTAGATATTGTTTCCGGGGAAAAACATGCAGATAACGCAGTACAGAGATTCTGTGACTGGGTAGCAAACCATAACTTGTTCGATGGCTGGCGATTATTTCATCCAAATGAAAAAGAATTTACCTGGAGTAAAAAGTCTCCATTTATTGCAAGAAGACTCGATTATATCTTTATGAGTTCCGAAATTTTCGATAAAACGTTGGAATGTAACATTCACTCTATGCCTTCCACTGACCACAGAGCATGCTCTATTACCGTGAAATTTTCTAGTATAGAAAGAGGCCCTGGATTGTGGAAGTTTAATAATTCATTACTAAACGATCTAGAGTTTGTAAATGAAATGAATGCTTTAATAGATGATCACATTTCATACATAAATGAACATGCAGACTATCAAATGGAATGGGAAGTTTTGAAAATAAAGATTAAAACTTTTTCTATGAACTATAGTAAACACAAAAGTATGGTAAGAAAAAATATGTTGATAGATTTATATAATAAACTAAACGAGGTAGATGTCCTGCTTTCATCTGAGCCAGACTGTACTCAGGCTCAGAATGAACGCACACACTTGGCACAGAAAATTGAAATACTGGAAAATTATAAGGCACGTGCTGCACAGGTTAGAGCAAGAGTAAAGTGGGTGGAGGAAGGGGAGAAGAATACTAAATATTTTCTCAGTCTTGAAAAATCAAGAGCTAATTCTAAAATAATGGAAGGTGTTTTAGATAAAAACAATGTATTAAGAACTAATCAGACCGAGATATTAAAAGTTCAAAAAGATTTCTTTGCTGATTTGTACACAAAGAAACTGTCATATGCTAACATGTCTGAGCAAGTAGATAACTTTTTGGCAGATGCAAGTGTTCCTCATATTTCTGAGATTCAGAAAAAAACAGTTGTGAAGGTACGGTGACAGAAGAAGAACTCCTTGAGGCACTAAAAAAAATTAAATAATGGAACATCACCAGGTTGTGACGGTATTACGGTCGAGTTTTTTAAAGTTTTCTGGCAACACATAAAAACATTGCTCACTCTGTCTTTCAACGTTGCATTTGATAAAGGATCACTTTCACCAACACAAAGAAAAGCAGTTATTACTTTATTACATAAAGGTAAGGATCTACCGAGGAATGAGTTGAAAAATTGGAGACCTATATCTCTGACAAATACTGATTATAAACTTTTGGCCAAAAGCTTAGCTAACCGTTTGGGGCAGGTAATTCAAGACGTCATTGACGAAGATCAGGTGGGGTATATTAAAGGGCGGAGTGTAGGGACATTAGTTAGGCAAATTGATGATGTAATCGAGCAACTGAATGCAAATAATAAACCTGGTGTGCTACTCAGTATTGACTACACTCAAGCATTTGATCGTATTTCAAAAGACTTTATGATAACCGCATTTAAAAAATTTGGCTTTCGGGATGGATTTTATTAATGGGTTGAAGTAATAATGAAAAATACTACGAGTTGTGTGAATTACTGTGGTTGGATATCCGAGTATTTCCCAGTAGAAACCGGAATTCGTCAAGGTTGTCCATTTTCACCGTTGGCCTTTGTGACAGCTATAGAAATTTTAGCAATAAAAATAAGAAACTGTCGTAATATTAAAGGGCTTGATTTATGGAGATCTGGTAACAATACTTTGGCTACTTTAATCAAACTTGCACTTTATGCGGATGATATAACTTTATTTCTGAAGGATGAGCACGACATGTTGCATGCACTCAACATATTATTTGATTTCTCGTTGTTTTCAGGATTGGAGATAAATCGTCACAAGACAGTGGCAATGTGGTTAGGAAGTAAAAAATATTGTGAAGATGTGTGGTATGGAATTTCTTGGAATAATAGATTAAAAATTCTTGGAGTTTATTTTGTCAGTGATAGATGTGCTTCTTTGGTAATGGAAAACTGGTTGCAAAGAATCGACATATAAAAAGAATTATTCATTCTTGGGAAAAACGAAATTTAAGTGTAATGGGGAAAGTATGTATTATAAAGACATTTTTGATATCTCAATTAGTCTATGTCATGCAGGCGTTGGTAATTCCAGACAACGTGCTAATAGAAATCAACAGAATACTCTTTAGGTTTCTATGGCGTAAGCAAAACTGTAATAAAAGAGCATATGAAAAAGTTAAGAGAAATGTTATTTGTAAAGATTTTGAACAGGGAGGTTTGAAAATGATAGATGTCAGACAAATGCAGTCTGCGTTTCTTCTGCATTGGGTAATACGTCTGTGGAGAGCCGGAGAAAATGAGAAGTGGTCCTTTATCCCGAAAAAGATTTTTGCTCCGTTTGGCAGTAATTATGTGTGCTTCTATGCAAATGTTAATAGTGGTGTGCTTAAAGGTTTACATTTAGTTAATTCTTTTTTCTGGAAAACAGTGTTAAAAACATGCAGAGGATCTTTGTTTGGCAGTGAACAACTTGACCCAAATGCGTAGAGAAATGGGGGGGGGGGGGGGGGGGGGGGGGGGGGGGGGGGGGGGGGGGGGGGGGGAGGAGAGGATGAGTGGAAACGGGGGTAGCGGGGAGAAGGAGAAGGGGTGTGGGGGGGGGGGGGGGGGGAGCAGGGTGATATTCAACACAAAACAATTTGATACATTTCATGATACAATGCAACAAGAATAAGACGACAAGACAGCGGAACACACGACGAGGAATGTTTTCGCAACACGCTGGAGTGCACTATTGCACGACAGTGCACTACACCACACGATACTACACTGCACTGCACATCACTGTACTACACACCGCATAACCCGGAACTGCACTACACTACGCTAAACACAATACACTACACTACACTACACCACACTACGTCACACCGCACTCCACTCCGCCACATTATGCTACACCACACGGCACCGCTTTACACGGGACAGCACTGCACCGAATTACACTACACTGCGCTGTACACAGTACATGACACTACACTACATCACACTGCTCTACACTCCACCACATTACATTACACTACACTGCACCGCATTACACGAGACTGTACTGCACTGAATTACACTAGATTACATTACACTACACTCAATTACACTACACTACACTGCACTACACCAAAACATACTACATTACATTACATTACATTATGCTCCATTCCACTCAACTCCACTACAATATACTGCACCGCACTCTACATTACACAGCATTACATTAAATTACACATTACATTACATTACACCACATTACGCTGGCCGCATTACACTTCATTTCATTTACACGACACGACAGTACACCACATTACATTACACTACTCTGCAGTACATTATACTGCATCACACTACACAACACTACACTCTACAGTGCACTGTATTACATTACACTATATGACATTACACTACACTATATGATGCTACGATACATTGCACAACGTTGCATTACACTACACTACATTACCTTACACTGCCCTACACTACACTGCATTGCACTCCTCTACACTCAACCACACTGGGCTGCTACACTGAATTATATTACACTACATTACATTACACTATATTACACTACACTACACTACATTACACTACACTACACCATGTTGCACTCCACTCCACTGCATTACACAACATTACGCTCCACTACGCTGGGTTACACTACACTACACTACATTACACTACACTACAATACAATACAATACAATACAATAAATACATTAAACTACATTACATTACACTACACTACACTACACTACACCATATTGCACTCCACTCCACCGCATTACACAACATTACACTCCACTATACTCCACCACACTGGGTTACACTACTACACTACACTACACTACACTACACTACACTACACTACACTACATGGACATTACCCTACCCTACCTTACCCGACCATACTACCCTCTCTCCCCAACCCAGCTCCAGCCAGACAGACACCAAGCAGCCCAGACTCGCACCATTGCAGACGTCAGTTACCTTGTGGAGACAGCGCCGGCGTCTCCGCTGGTGAGTGCACACCCTCACCACGCAGATGAAGACCATCATGGCGACCCACAGGCCGACCGTCAGGACCACCCAGACCCACGCCTGATCTCTGCCGCACAGGAGGTCAAACTAATTGACCATCACCTTTTACTACTACCAGGTTACAACAAAAATAAATAAATAAATAAACAAACAAACAACAAAAAACCCCGTTTACTTGCCTTAGTTTCAAAGGTATTGGAATTATTCCCAAAATTTGTTCATTCGCCAGTCTGCATACACACACACACACATACACACACACACACACACACACACACACACACACACGCGCACACACGTACGCACTCACGCACGCACGCACGCACGCACACACACACACACACACACACACACACACACACACACACACACACATATATATATATACACACACACACACACACACACACACACACACACACACACACACACACACACACAAACACGCGCGCGCGCACAGACACGCACGCTAGCACACATGCCTCCCCCCACCCCCACCCACCCCAACCAAACACACACACACACACACACACACACACACACACACACACACACACACACACACACACGCACGCACGCACGCACGCACGAAAATATTGAAAATATTTTGGCTATTAGTCCCCAAAGGAGATACTGAGTCCTCCTGTACCCCACCCCACCCTCGCCCCTGCGACCTTTTGCTCGCTCTCTCTCTCTCTCTCTCTCTCTCTCTCTCTCTCTCTCTCTCTCTCTCTCTCTCTCTCTCTCTCTCTCTCTCTCTAACCGCCACGTGGACAAAGTAATGTTTCCCTGTGACCCTTGTGACCCTGACTTCTACGCAGCGTAGGACTCACATCCTTTTGTCTTGGCCACCGCCTCATCACATGTTTGGGATCCTGTTTGAACAGAAGAATCCATTTACAGACCATTGGCTTAATAATGACGACAACGACAACAACAACAACAACAACAAAACGACAACAATTTACAACAACAACAACAAAACAACAGCAATGTGTAAATTGTGAAATCAAAACTCATCTCCGATTCATTGTGAGTTTATGTTTGTCTGACCATCGGTGCGTGCTTGTGTATGTATGAAGAGGGGTGGAGACTGTGATGGGGGGGGGGGGGGGGGGGGGGGGGGATTCTCTGTGTGTGTGTGTGTGTGTGTGTGTGTGTGTGTGTGTGTGTGTGTGTGTGTGTGTGTGTGTGTGTGTGTGTGTCCAGCGACGTCTGACTGGACACACAGGTAGCCAGCACTACGAATCGCCAAGGTCAACGATGCCTTCGGTGAGTTCACATAGAAACTCCCATGGAGTGGAAAGCTCACAACATCCAACACTCC
>JADBJO010004847.1:92327-99827 GCA_016801955.1 Conus betulinus
GTAACAGGAATAGCTAAAAAAAAAAGGGGGAAAAAAGGAGCAATATGTCATAAAAGTAGGAGAACAGGTAGGTACGATAAATACAGGAAGGCAGGGAAAGTTTTGCGGCAGAAGATTGGAAAGATAGAAGAAGAAAATGGCAGAAAAACCTAGTAAAAGCAAGCCAGAAGGGAGGAGAAAAAAAAAGAGAAGAATAAAAAGAAAATGGTAGGATGGTAGACAAATGGTGGGCAAGTAGCAGGAAAAAAGTTTGAATAGCACACCAGGGAAAGGTGGGAACAAGCAGACGGAAAAGGTTTGGGAAGTAGCAAGAAAAATGTGGGAAAAGTAGCAGGAAAAGGTGATAAATGAAAAGTAGCAGGAAAAGGTGAGAAATGAAAAGTAGCAGGAAAAGGTGAGAAATGAAAAGTAGCAGGAAAAGGTAAGAAATCAAAAGCAGCAGGGAAAAGGTAGGAAAGGAAAAGCAGCAGGAAAAGGTAGGAAATGAAAAGCAGCAGGAAAAGGTAGGAAATGAAAAGCAGCAGGAAAAGGTAGGAAATGAAAAGCAGCAGCAGGGAAAAGGTAGGAAAGGAAAAAAGCAGCAGGAAAAGGTAGGAAAGGAAAAGCAGCAGGAAAAGGTAGGAAATGAAAAGCAGCAGGAAAAAAGGTAGGAAATGAAAAGCAGCAGGAAAAGGTAGGAAATGAAAAGCAACAGGAAAAGGTAAGAAATGAAAAGCAGCAGGAAAAGGTGGGAAATGAAAAGCAGCAGGGAAAAGGTAGGACATGAAAAGCAACAGGAAAAGGTGGGATAACCAGTGAGAAAAGCTCGAAAAAGTAGTGGGAAAAGGTTGCAAAAGCAGAAACAAACGACACAAGGTGGGAAAAGTAGCAGGGGAAAAAATAGCAGTAAAAAAAAAAAAAAAAAAAGGTGATAAAAGAAGCACGAAAGGTTGGACAACTGGAAGGAAAAGGGGAGAGAGAGAAAATCAGCAGGAAAAGTGAGTCTCGTGAGACTGAGACACGGGGCACATCAGACGGAGACATCACAATCACGTCCACAGCTTCCAAGACTCCAGGGTGCCCATGCGGTACAGCCCCTAATGACTGTGGCACACTTCCCTGCAGGGCTGTCCCGCACGTGAAAAGCTAAGAGCAGAGAGACCTGGCCTGCCAACAACAACACGCCGGCGAGGGAGAAGCTCTATGGGTCACTGGAGGGCCTCTACTCCACCGTACAGCATCAGCCTGCGTCAAAGCCTCTGGGGTTCCTGACTGAGCGTACCAAGATGAAGAAGCAGGAAAGTAGGACAAGAAGCAAGAAAAAGATGGGGAAAATAGCGGGAAAAGGGCAGGAAAACTCGCGCGCGGGGAAAGGTAGGACCAGTGGCAGGAAAAGGAAAGAGCAGTAGCAGCTGGAGAAAGTAAAAAACAAAAAAATGGCAGGAACAGGTGAGAAAGCAATAAGAAAAGATAGTAAGAGCGAAAAGGTAAATAATAATAATAATAATAAACAACCTCAGATGTGAAAGACGGGATAAACTGTCGGAAAAGGTGGGAAAACCTGTACGAAAACAAGTAGGAAAAGTAGCAGGAGAAGGTAAGAAATGAAAAGTAGCAGGAAAAGGTAAGAAATGAAAAGCAGCAGGGGAAAAAGAAATGAAAAGCAACAGGGAAAAGGTGAGAAATGAAAAGTAGCAGGAAAAGGAAAATGAAAAGTAAGAAAATAAGAAATGAAAAGTAGCAGGAAAAGGTAAGAAATGAAATAGCAGGAAAAGGTGAGAAATGAAAAGCAACAGGGAAAAGGTGAGAAATGAAAAGTAGCAGGAAAAGGTAAGAAATGAAAAGCAACAGGAAAAAGTGAGAAATGAAAAGCAACAGAAAAGGTGAGAAATGAAAAGCAACAGGGAAAAGGTGAGAAATGAAAGCAACAGGGGAAAAGGTGAGAAATGAAAAGCAGCAGGAAAAGGTAAGAAATGAAAAGCAGGGAAAAGGTGAGAAATGAAATGAAAGCAGCAGGAAAAGGTAAGAAATGAAAAGCAGCAGGAAAAAGGTGAGAAATGAAAAGCAGCAGGAAAAGGTAAGAATGAAAAGCAGCAGGAAACGGCAAGAAATGAAAAGTAGCAGGAAAAGTAAGAAATGAAAAGTAGCAGAAAAAAAAGGTAAGAAATGAAAAGTAGCAAGAAGGGGAGGGGGGTGGGGGGGGGGGGGGGGGGAGAGCAGAAGAAAGAGATAGGAAAAGCACCAAGAAAAATAAATTTGAAAAATTATTAATAAAGCTCCACGGGAAAAAAAAAAAAAAAAAAAAAACGAGGACAAACGAATCTTAAATAAATGTCAGCGAACCGCCCAGAGAAACGTGGACAAACGAGTCACAAGACAAACCACAACGCGTTTCAACCTCTTAGGTCTTCTTCAGGTGCAACAAACATGAAACAAATAACGAAAATGCACTTAGCTTTGATCGCTTCTGTGTTCAGCGCAAGAAAGAAGGCCTTCTAGGTGATTCCTCGTTCATTGTCGTTGCGCCGAGCGTTGTGTATCTTGCCTGAAGAAGACCTAAGAGGTTGAAACGCGTTGTGGGGTTTGTCTTGTGACTCGTTTGTCCACGTTTCTCTGGGCGGTTCGCTGACATTTATTTAAGATTTGTTTAGATTTCCGCCTGCAGTCGTTTCACTTTGCAACTAGAGGACAAACGAATCACAAGACAAAAACACGACGCGTTTCGATCTCACAGGTCTTCTTCAGGCAAGATACACAAACGCTCGGCGCAACGACAATGAACGAGGAATCACCTACCTTCATCCAATTTGGCGCAAGATAGGCGTTGAGTCAATCAGATGAGGATAAGTGACTGCTCGTTCATTTCGTTGTCCTGAGTGTTGTGTATCTTGTCTGAAGAAGGCCTAAGAGGTCGAAACACGTCATGTTTTGTCTTGTGATTCGTTTGTCTACTTTTTTTTTGTTGTTTTTTCGGAGTGCTATCAATAATTTTTTTTAATGTGTTTAGATAGATTGCCGCCTCACTTTCCAAATAGCAAGAAAAAGTTGAGGAAAAAAAAAACAGCAGGAAAAAAAAAAGGTAACGTCAAAACTGAAGGAAAAGATGGGGAAAAGTAGGAAGGAACAGGGTAAGAACGGTAGAAGAACAAGGTGGGAAAAGTAGCAGAAAAAATGGGAAAAGTGGCAGAAAAAAAATGGGAAAAGTAGCAGAAAAAAATGGGAAAAAGCAGCAGAAAAAGTGGGAAAAGTGGCAGAAAAAATGGGAAAAAGTAGTAGAGAAAAAAATGGGAAAAGCAGCAGAAAAAAGTGGGGAAAATTAGTCAAGAAAAAAGTGGGAAAAGTAGACAAGAAAAAAGGTGGGAAAAGCAGACAAGAAAAAAGGTGGGGAAAATAGTCAAGAAAAAAGGTGGGAAAAGTAGACAAGAAAAAGGGTGGGAAAATAGTCAAGAAAAAAGGTGGGAAAAGTAGACAAGAAAAAAGGTGGGAAAATAGTCAAGAAAAAAGGTGGGGGAAAAGTAGTCAAGAAAAAGAAAAAAAAGTGGGAAAAGTAGTCAAGAAAAAAAAGGTGGGAAAAATAGTCAAGAAAAAAAAGTGGAAAAATAGTCAAGAAAAAAAGTGGGAAAAATAGTCAAGAAAAAAGGTGGGAAAATAGTCAAGAAAAAAAAAAAAAGTGGGGTCAAAAAAAATAGTCAAAGAAAAAAGGTGGGAAAAATAGTCAAGAAAAAAGGTGGGGAAAATAGTCAAGAAAAAAGGTGGGAAAAAGTAGACAAGAAAAAAAAGGTGGGAAAATAGTCAAGAAAAAAGGTGGGGAAAAGTAGTCAAGAAAAAGAAAAAAAAAAGTGGGGAAAGTAGTCAAGAAAAAAGGTGGGAAAAATAGTCAAGAAAAAAAAGTGGGAAAAATAGTCAAGAAAAAAGTGGGAAAAATAGTCAAGAAAAAAGGTGGGAAAAATAGTCAAGAAAAAGAAAAAAAAGTGGGGAAAATAGTCAAGAAAAAAAGGTGGGAAAAATAGTCAAGAAAAAAGGTGGGGAAAATAGTCAAGAAAAAAAAAAAAAGTGGGGAAAATAGTCAAGAAAAAAGGTGGAAAAAATAGTCAAGAAAAAAGGTGGGAAAAAATAGTCAAGAAAAAGAAAAAAAGTGGGGAAAGTAGTCAAGAAAAAAGGTGGGAAAAAATAGTCAAGAAAAAAGGTGGAAAAAAATAGTCAAGAAAAAAGGTGGGAAAAGTAGACAAGAAAAAAAATGTGGGAAAAGTAGTAAGGAAAAGGATAAGAACAGCAGAACAACAGGGTGGGAAAAGCCGCAGAAAAAAAGGTGAGGAAAAGTAGCGGGGGAAAAAAAAAGCTGGGAAAAGTAGCGGGGGGAAAAAAAAGCTGGGAAAAGTAGCGGGAAAAAAAAAGCTGGGAAAAGTAGCGGAAAAAAAGCTGGGAAATTAGCAGAAAAAACAGCTGGGAAAAGTAGTGAGGAAAAAGAGAGTAAGAACAGCAGAAGAACAGGCTGGGAAAAGTAGCAGAAAAAAAAAAAGTGGGAAAAAAAGCGCTAAAAAGAAAGGGGCAAAGCAGTCGGGCCCGAACATACACAAAGGGAGGAGAGGAGGAGAGGGAGGGTGCGCACAAAGTTCAGGTTTCAACTTGATATCCTCGTCTTTCAGCCGTCCGAAAGTGTCCTCTTTGAGTATCCTTGAGATGACCTCGCCCTCCCTCCATCCCTCTCCTTCTCTGCCTCTCCCCCCCCCCCCCTCTCTCTCTCTCTCTCTCTCTCTCTCTCTCTCTCTCTCTCTCTCTCTGAGATACGATATTGTTGATATATTCCAGGTGAACTTTCCTTTCGTTTGAAAAAAAAATTTTTTTTTAAAACACACACACACACATTCTATGGAATGATTACGTGCAGTCATTGTTTGGTCTTTATGCTTTGGTGTTAGATGAAAGAAATAAAAGATCATTGTCACTGTCATTGATCTCTCTCTCTCTCTCTCTCTCTCTCTCTCTCTCTCTCTCTCTCTCTGTGTGTGTGTGTGTGTGTGTGTGTGTGTGTGTGTGTGTGTGTGTGCGCGCGCACACACACACACAAACTCTCTCTCTCCTCTCTCTCCTCTCTCCTCTCTCATCTCTCTCTCTCTCTCTCTCTCTCTCTCTCTCTCTCTCTCTCAACCATACACAGACGCGTGCGTGCAACACACACCACACACACACACACACACACACACACACCACACACACACACACACACACACACACACGGGTGCGCTCGCGCGCACACACACAGACATGGACACACGCGCGCGCGCGCGCGCGCGCGCACTCGTCAACAATACACACACACGTACACATCTGGCGGGGGAATGGGGAGGGACAGCGAATGGTGGGTGGTTGGGGTAGAATGTGTGGGGATGGGGGGGGGGGGGGGGGGGAAGAGGGTGGAGAGCGAACACTTGTCATTACTGACACGGATACCTAGTTCCGCGCACTGTTAACATCCCTCCCCAATGCCCTAACCTCCACCACCACCACCACCACCACCCCACCACCACCCACCCACCTGCTCACCTCTGCCCCCTCCGTCCCTCCCATTAATTACTCAGGCGTAGCTTCAAAGTGTGTTAGTCTGTCACGGTCATTATACTCCTAGCGAAAACGACTGTTCCTCCGCCCTCTTTCATATGCCAAGAAACAGGTTACACCTTCGCTCCCCTACCTGTTCATCATTCTCTGTGATGATGAATTCAACAACAACGTTCCAGTTCTTGATTTGGTGGGTTCTTTTGTTCTGAATGTAGCATACATCACTTACAAAAACATGAATATGTGTTACATCATGCGATCTGCCGTGCCATTTCCATCCAAGATGGCCGACAAACATTGTTGTTGTTGAAACATAAAACTCCAACCCCCCCCCCCCCCCCCCCCCCCTGCAAATATTTTTCCATTCTGTTTGTTTACATGAATTATAAAGAATGTTTTCTAAACATTTACAGAGCTTCAAAATGGAGCGACCGATGGCGGAGAACGAAGCAAAATTGAGAAAGAGTGGGGGTTAGTTGCCGCCAAGGACATTGACAAACAAAGCACAGGACAAGACACGATACATTTCGACCTCTAAGAAGACCCAAGAGGTCGAAATGCATCGTGCCTTGTCCTGTGCTTTGTTTGTCAATGTCCTTGGCGGAAACTAACCCCCACTCTTTCCAAAATTTACAGAGCTGTTTTCATTTTGAACTATTTTCGGATTTTCTACGAATTTTATGAAATGTGTCCCTTGATTTTGTTAGCAAATCCAAAAAAGAAAACATTAAGAAGAGCATGAAAAAAAAAAAAAAAAAAAAAAACAGCAATAAGTCAGCCAGTGGCTGAGCAGCCACGCTTCAAGAGCGGAAAAAGGGGTTGGAACACGGCCTTGACCTTGCCTAGACTAACTCTGAAGCTAAAACGTCGGCAGGCTGATGTCGCAAAGCCATCTGTTCCGCGCTGGGTCGTCCTCCAAGAAGGATGCTGCCAGTGCGCACTAGTCATCTGCAAAGGGGAAGTAACTCGCAGCAGAATGGCCTCCAATGTTCTCGTACACCTTAAAGATGCCCCACTGACTGAAACGTTTACTCGTCTGTTCAAAAGGCTGCACACTAAAAAAAAAAAAAATCAATGCCCTGAGGCCTTGCTTAAGAAGTCGAGTATTTATAGACTGTTAGATAGTTTTGAGAATTTTTAAATTGTGTCTGAAAGTTGATTCTCCTCATTTTCTTTCATATGGCCATCAAGGTACAAGCCAGGTGGTTCCAAGCAGACAGATTAAAATCAAAGGAATGGGATTATTTTGTGCATTTGAGGCTGGCGCAAAGATAGGATGACGGATGAGGAGTGCAAAGGCCTGAAATGTGTGTCACCTATGGGAAAGGTCATGTATTTGAAGATCGTTTGTCATTTCATCGATGAAGTCCCCCCCCCCCCCCCCCCCCAAAAAAAAAAAAAAAAAAAAAAAAAGGGAGATGATTGGTGAGAAACTGTTCCTTTTATCACTTACTCGTTTCACATTAAATTCTGACTCAAATCTGTGGTAGGCCTCAAAACGCTGACATGGGTTGTAGATCGTTTTAAGAGCAAAATCCTAATGCTGGCGTGTAGCCACACAGAGTGTACAACCGCTCGTAACAGTCTCGCTAGACGTCCGTCAGTACTGCTGCAAGCAAGATGGAGGAGCTCCGTGGGGATTGGGGTACGGAGGGTATGGGAAGTAGGAGGGGGACGGGGGAGGGGGGGGGGGGAGGGGCGAGGGCAGCCTTGGTCAGCTCTTTATATTTGTGATTTTTTCTTGCATCCTCTTCGCTTGCAAGCGGTCATGAAAAGAAAAATTTTCAAGCTTGCGCGCGCGTACTCCCACTCCCACACCCCCCCCCCCCCCCCACCCCCTCCCCCTCCCGTACACAACAAAGATAGATAGATCGATAGATAAATAAAGAGAGCGAGAGAGATGGATTGATAGATAGACAGGTACATACATACATACATATATATATATAGGCCAGCCTTTTT
>JADBJO010004847.1:104827-112327 GCA_016801955.1 Conus betulinus
AGGGGGGTGGGGGGAGGGGGAGGGGAGGGTGCTGTTGGAGAAAGGAATGGATGGGAGGGGGGGCGGGAGGGAGAGGAGGAGAAGGGCGAAGGGGCCTGATTTAAGAAACACAAATACATGATGATAAAGCCCCCACCCACTGAACTTACCCACCCACCCACCCACCCACCCCGCGCCCAGCCACCCAGTAAAGCGTGTTTTACGACCTCGCGTTTATCTTCCCCTACAACAGACATCATTCTTTTTTTTTACACGTCATCTCCATCCTCTTCTTCTTTGTTCACTTCTCCTCCTCCTCCCTCTCCTTCATCGTTTTCCTGCGCCTCAGTCTCTGCCGCATCCTGCAGTGGCGAGCCGCCGGCATTCGCCGCCGCTTCGCCTTCTTCCTTCGCCCCGTTCGCCACGGCTGGAGCAGCAGCAGCAGCAGCAGCAGCAGCAACCGCATTGTTGTTGTTGTTGTTGCTGCCCTCCCCTTCCGCCGCCGCCACGCTCATTCCCACCACAGGGGGCGCTGCAGGCGACAGAGCAGGCACGAGCATCCCGTAGGGGTGGGGCGGAACCTCCAGCTTGGGCCTCTGGAACAACCATTTGTCGTCGTCCAGCAGCTGGGCCAGTCGCAGGTTGAAGGGTGTGTAGAAGTCGATGAGGAGGTTGACGGTCTCTGGCAGCATGAAGCCGGCCTCCTCCCTCGTCCGTCCTTTCCTCATCACCGGCAGTTCCGCCAGTTTCAGCACGCTGACGTCATCGATGGGATCTGGAAGTAGGGGGTAGGGTAGGGTAGGTGTGAGGGAAAAGGAAAAAAAGAAAAAAAAAAAAAAAAAAAGGGGGGGGGGGGGGGGGGCGGGGGAAGATGAAAAAGAGACTGAAGACCGAAAACATAGCGAACGACAGATAGTTCTACCAGAACTGATTATTGCGAATCCTGGACAGAGGAAAGAAGTGAGCATAGGTATTCATACTGAAAGATACAGAGGAGAAGTTTCGTCGTCGTCGTTGTTGTCATCATCATCATCATCATCATCATCATTATCATTAACGTCGTCGTCGTCATCGGCGTCGCCGTCGTCGTCATCGCCGTTGTCGTCGTCGTCGTCAAACATTATCACTGTGCAGTCATACCCCTTTAATTCATTCGTGAGTCTTACATGCTGATCAAAACACACACACACACACACACACACACACACACACACACACACACACACACACACACACACACACACACACACAGACAAGAAAGAGAGAGAGAGAGAGAGAGAAAATTTATTCACGCACAGGCCATTGCCCCTCATGAAGGAATGCATATAAACAAAACTAATCATATCTAACACACACACACACACACACACACACACAGAGACAGAGGAGAGAGAGAGAGAGAGAGAGAGAGAGAGAGAGAGAGAGAGAGAGAGATGAGAGAGGGAGAGAGAGAGAGAGAGAGAGGAGAGCAGTGTCTTTACCTACTCCCAGATGACCGAACACCTTGTTCAGGTGGCCGTACACGTCATTGGAGTAGTCCTCAAACTTCAGCAGCAGGATCTGCTCTTTAGGAAACACCCTCATCCAGTCCTCCAAAAACACCGAGTACATCCCCTCCGACAAACGGACCTGAAAAACAAAGGATCACTGCTGTAGAACACTCGGGAGACGCAGACCTCCACCACCACCACACCAAATCGTATCTCGCCAAGGGAAGTAATAGTAAGTATGGACTGAAATAATTACTTCCCATGTGCTTTTTTTTTTTACACAATAAGATCAGCTTTTTGGGATCAGCTTTTTGGGAAGGGGGGGGGGGGGGGGTTATGGAGATAGGGATAAAATTGGAAGTGGGAAAAATATGTAAAATCAGCATTCGTGTCACCAGAAAGCATTGATATGTCATAGATACTTATCAGTTTGCAAATAGTAACTTCATATTATCAATGTCCAGGGGAAATAATTTGCATTGGTTTTGCTCAATGCGTCTTAAATCCGTTCGAAGATTCAGGATCTTATCTGCATGGATCCACACGACTCGTTCCTAGGCCACCCGTCATCTTTCTGTTGAGTCTCTGTTCAAATTCCAGAGTTATTGCGGTTTCTTGCTGGCTAGCGACCCAACACCAACGCGGATGTTTCCAAAAAAAAAAATTAAAAAAAATAAATAAATAAAATGAAAAGCACTACTACAGATCTGGTTACGACTTCATCTGTTGGACAAGGAAGCGTTTTGATTATTAAAGAGAGAGAGAACGAACTCAAAAAACTTTCATTCGATAAAGTATTGAGAGAGAGAGAGAACTGAATGCTATCCTCGCACATGTGCTCCTAAGCACACAGTTTTTTTGTTTTTTTGTTTTTTGCTTTTATTTGTCGATGCGTGGCTAGATCGGTGATGGAACATCATCAAGTTTACTGACAGGTTTTGCGAGCTAACAGCAAAGGAAAGAAAGACAAAGAAAAGCAAAAAAGGAAAGTGGGGGAAATTTGCAGGTTTAAGGACCCATACACAAGAACAATTAGATAAATCTTCCCCCCCCCCCCCCCCCCCCCCCCCCCCCCCCCCAATCCTTCCTCCCCCACATTTTTAGTGAGACAATCCTCATCTACCCTGTCACCTTTCTTCCTCTCTTTTTTTCTTGCTTTTTCTTCTTCTTTCCTTTTTTTTTCGTGGGCGCGGATCTGACCCCAACATTTACTAACTATCTGCAAGTTTGGGACAGCCGAGCCAGATAGACCGACATAGAGTCACGGGAAACAGATAACAGAGAGAGAGAGAGAGAGAGAAGTGTCCCATAACAGGAGAGTGTCTATTGGGAGCCGTAATAGCTCAGTTGGTAGAGCGCCTGACTCGCAATCTTGGTGACGCCCTGGGGTTGGTGGTTCGAACCTTCGAACCTCCGCCGGGCGTTTCGGTACAGGGGGATTTTTCCCTCGGAGTTAACATTGGTTCTGACTCCATTTCCCATACAGTCCTTCGAATGAGACTATAAACCGAGGTTCCGTGTGTGAACGCACGCATAACATCTTGCACACACGTAAAATCCCATCACCAACATTCGGAAGAGTAGGCCAGTTTGGCCGTTGGTATGGATGACACGTTACACATAGCATGCACCCTGAGTGAGAAATGGAAAGAAGGAAGGAAGTAAGGAAATGAGTGATCGATATTGAACGATACTGACTGGATGACACGGGAAACGACTGAATGAAGCGCCAGCTGGCAGCTCTTCAGTCGGCACTACCCAGGTAGGCAGCCCGTTGTGTAAACGAGTGTTGATTGTAAAGCGCTTAGAGCTTGGCGTCTAGCCGAGAATAGGCGCTATATAAGTATTCATTATCATATCATCATTATCATATATTACATGCATCGTTGATACGACACTTGCATTGGGGCGTTGTATTTGTCCAGGCCTGTTCGTGTTTGGTCTCTGTTCATTGAAAAGACATTTTTTTTTTTTTTGCTTCACCCCTACCCCCTCCCTCCCCTCCCCTCTCTTCTCTTCGCGTCAGTTGCCGGGTTTTTTGTTCCTGCGATCTCAGTGTCAGACCATCTGTAGGTAGTGACCTCATCAATACCACTGTGAAGCTGACGAAGATTCCGCCACCACTGTTTTCGTGAGTATACAGCAGATGACAAAGAGGCAGACAGACAAGAAATAGACAGAAAAAGCAGATTCCACCACGACTGTTTTCAGGGTTTTGCAGCGGATAATCACACTGACCGACAGACAAGAACTGGAACGAAAAAGTAGAAAATAAACCTTTTTACTGTTCAGATCCCGCCCACGTGCTGAATTGAAGAAAATCACCTTTTGGTAACACTGGTTGCGCCATACATTGAGTCTAGGGTAAGCACGTACCGCAGTAGAAGAAGAGGCGCGGCGCAGAGAGGTGTTGTGAAATTGATGTACTGTCGTAAGGACATACACAGTCCAACGACATGTTCTTTCAGCGTATACTCATTGCTACCACAGAGTAAACTATAGGCGCATCACAAAAGAGATACAGACAGCGTTGTTTGATGTGTAGTGTTGTATGAAACTTTTTTTTTTTGTAAAGAAATCTTTCAGTACATCTGCACTGCGGAATACTATCTATCTAGGTACACACTTACTCGCCACAGAACAGGTACCAAATCATTGTAGGCACAATGTCATAAGGATTTACTTCTTTTTTTTTTTCATCTTGTCAGTACATAGACACTACCACACGCTCACTCTCTAAGGTACACACTTACCCACAGAAGGCATTCAGATCAAGAAGTTCTCAGCACAAGTGTGTGATCGGTTTTGTGTGTGTGTGTGTGTGTGTTGTGTGTGTGTGTGTGTGTGTGTGTGTGTGTGTGTAAAAAATAAATCTTTCAGTACACATGCACCGCCATGTTTTACTACCCCGGGTGCACGCGTACGCACTCACCACGGACGAACTGTAGAGCGAGGCGTTGTAGGCGCAGTGTCGCACGGACATGCGCTGAAAACACTCCCGGTACGACTGCACCGCTTTGGAGACGAAGGTGTGAAAGAGGGCGGAGGTGTGGTTCTCGTACTCGTACACGTAAGGCACATTGGCCAGGAACCTGGAGTACAACCTGCAGAACAGGACGTGCACTGATGTGATGGCTGCTCTCGGAGAGGGCTGTTGGGGAGGGGGAGGAGGAGGGTGTGAGCAGGGGGAACGGGGAAGGGCGGGCGGAAGTGTTGGAGGAGGAGGGAGGAGGCGGGGAGGGGGGGGGGGGGGGGAGTCGAAGAGTAAAAATTATAGCTTTACGACTGAAAAAGAGAGAAGGGGTCGGGTACAGTTGGAGGGAAGGGGAGGAGGAGGAGGAGGAGAGGAGGAGAGAGAGAGAGAGAGAGAGAGAGAGAGAGAGAGAGAGAGATGAATGAGCGAATGAATGAATGAGAAAATGAATGAACGAGTGAGGAACAAATGATAGAATGGTCTTTTGTGGGCAAGTTTACAGTGACCATGAATGTAAAAACGCGATCAGTATAAGAAACAGAAGTGCATGGAGCAGAGAGACAGACAGAGACAGAGACAGTCAGAGACACAGAGATCCACTCATGAACTGACTAGTTCACAAGTGTTCAGAAAAAAAAAAAAAAAAAAACATTAAAAGCGTTTCTGCCGACCCTGTGTTTGTTCTCCCATGTTGCAGTGAACATACCATCTTTGTTTGTGTTTTCGTCTCCCATTTCGGAGCGGATTTGGATCAAAGGACGGATCCACGATCGGTTCAACCGTGGCAGAGATCTGCCCTGTCTCTCTCTAGTGCCGATCTAATGAATCTATGTTAGAAGGTGGAGGATGGGGGGAGGGGGGGGGGGGGGGGGGGGGGGCTGGGGCTGTTTTCCTTTCCGCGCGCTTCAGAGTATTTGTTGCCGGCTCTTACCAGTTTTTGTATCTGTCTCTGTGTCTGTCAGCCTATATCGAAGTCCGAAATTCAGTGTCTGTGTTTGTCTCTGCCTGTCTGCATCTCTGTGTCTCTGTGTCTGTATGTTTTTGCCTCTGTGTTTGTGTGTGTGGCTGTGTGTCTGCCCGTCTGTTTTACTCCGAGGTTCTGTCTGTCTCGGTCTGTATCTCCGTGTCGGTGAGTGATGTTTCTCTGCCTTGTCTGTATTTCCGTGTTTCTCTCTGTATGTTTGTGTCGGTGTCTGTCTGTATCTCTGTATTTGTCCATTTTCTGTGTCTCGTCATATCCGTTATTAGAATATCTCTTTATCTGTGTATCTCACAGAGTATCTCTTTCTCTGCCAGTCTGTATCTACGTGTCTCTGTGTTGATGTTCACATCTCTGTATTTGTGGCCCGGCTCTAGTAGTAGCATCGGCGGCAGTAGCAGCAGCAGCAGCAGCAGCAGCAGCTGTGGCAATAGCAGCAGCAGCAGCAGCAGCAGCACTAGCAGCAGCAGCCAGTGCAGTAAAAGCGGGTCGAAGAGCAGCCTTAGCAGCAGGAGTGGCAGCAGTAGCGGCAGTAGCTGTAGTAGTGGTGGTTGTTGTTGTAGAACTAGTAGTAGCTGCAGTAGCAGCAGCAGCAGTAATAGCAGTAATAATAGTACAAGCAGCAGCAGCAGGCCACACTCCACGATAAAGATTTTGGCACTGAAACACTTTTCAATCCATGTAAGCGTTTGGAGACCTGCCATGAACCAGCATTTAATGTTAACACTGAAAACAGATCCTAAACAACAACTCCCAACCAGTTATTTCCCTCGTTGTGGGGGGTGGGGGTGGGGGGTGGGGGGGGGGGTATTTCACTGATGAAATCACAATCAATCTTCAGATAATATGACCTTCCCCTTAGCTGACAGACATTTCAGGACCTTTGCACTCGCCCATGACTGCGCCAGGGGGTATTTCCCCAAACAATCCCATTCCTTTAGTTTGTATCTGTCTGTTGAGAACCACCTGACTTGTACCTTGATGGCCATATGGACGAAAATGAGGAGAATCAACTTTCAGATATAATAATTAAAAAAAAAAAAATTCAAAGCAGTCTAACTGCACCAGTCTATAAATACTCGATTCCTTAGTTAAACACGGCCTTGGTGCGTTCATTTTTTTTGGTGTGCAGCCAGCAGCAGTGTTTCGTGCTTAAGGCTCTGTCAGACCAATTGACATAGACTAGAACACCAAGGCTACATCAGAATGTTGTTATGCTCTGCGTAGTTATGCGGGGATTGTTCTCAGTCGCGTGACAAGCTTCTAGCATAACATTATCAGTCTCCAAAATCCCCCGAAGTCGGAGTGTGGCTGCCCATGTGGCAGGGGTAATCAAAAAAAAAACGGTCACACACGTCATGTTCTCATCCCTAGCTGATGTATTTCTACCACAGTGTTCAAGTGCTTCGACTATTCGGATGATCCCAGGAGTCTTTTAGCCAGGGTACGACAACAAGGGGAGGGGGTTGGTGATTGGATGGGCAGGGGATCAGGGTCGATCTCACCTGTCCACGGGGTCTCTGAGTAAGAGCACCACCTTGGCCTGCGGGAAGACGTGGCGAATGAAGTTGGCGGGGATGACCCTGGGTTCGGAGCATCCCTCGTTGCCCTCGAAGACCTCCCACTGAGTGTTCTCCGTCAGGTACGTCGGCGTTGCGTCCCCTGCATACACCGGGACAAAACCGTCAGAGTAATTGTTCTTTGTGGTCTTTCTTCGCTTCATTCTTTTGCTTCTTCCCCTTTCTTTCTCTCTGTTTTTTTTTCTCTCCCCCCTCCCCCCCTCCCCAATCTTCATTGTGTTCATTTATTTCACACACTCTTTTCTCTTTCTTTCTTTTCTTTCTTTACCAGTTTATCCATCTATTTATCTATGTATTCATTCGTTCTTTCTTTCTTTTTCTTTCCTTCTTTCTTTTTTTTCTTTTTTTTGCCGATTTATCCATCATTTACTCATTTCTTCGTTCATTTTTTTCCCTTCTTTTCTTTCTTTCTTTGCTTCATTTCTTAGTTTTTTACCTTTTTTTTTCTCCTTGCTTCTGTCTTTAAACCAGTCTTTCTTTGAACTTCTTTCTTTCTCT
>JADBJO010004847.1:122327-139827 GCA_016801955.1 Conus betulinus
CAGAGAAGAGACGCACAGCAGAAGCTGAGAGAAAGCGAGCAGCGCGCGCAAGGCCAGAGCTACCTCCACCTCCACTGTAGCACCCCACCCACATGCTACCTCCACCTCCACTGTAGCACCCACCCACATGCTACCTCCACCTCCACCACCTCCACTGTAGCTCCCCAGCGCCCCACATGCTACCTCCACCTCCACTGTAGCCCAACCTCCACCTCCACTGTAGCGGCCCACCCACCTGCGGACCACACTCAGCGATCTTCCATCTGAGATTGAAGTCATGGTCATCTTCGAAATCGAAGGATGAACAACAACAACAACAACAACAATAACTACTTCTGCCACTACTACAGCTGCTGCTAGTGCCACTGCTACAACTACTGCTATTACTACTGCTACTAATACTTATTACTGCTGCTGCTGCTACTGCGCCGCCGCCGCTTCTGCTATCACTACTACAACTGCTAGTGCTACTATTACAGTTGCTGCTACTGCTACTAGTGCTACTACTAGTGCTACTATTACAGCTGCTGCTGCCACAACTCGTACTACTACTAGTGCTACTATAACTACTGTTCATGCGGCCACTACAAGTACTGCTACTACCACTATTGCTGCTGCTGCTCTCACTACTAGTACTACTGCTAGTGCTACTGTTACAGTTGCTGCAACTATTCGTACTACTACTAGTGCTGCTATTACCGCTGTTGATGCTGCTACTAGTACTACTACTTGTGCTACAATTACAGCAGCTGCTGCTGCTGCTGCTGCTACTAGTACTAACACTAATGCTACTTTTACTGCTGTTGATGCTGCCACTACTAGTACAACAATAACTACTACTACCAGTACTACTACCACTGCCACCACCACTTTTTACTACTACTACTACTACTACTACTGCTACTGCTGCTGCTGCTGCTGCTTCTGCTGCCCTTCCTCTTTTACCTCTCTCTCCTTTTTTTCCACTACTCCTGCTGTAGTTACGAGTAGGGATTCTTCTTCTTCTACTAATACAACTACTACTACTCCACCTACTGCTGCTACTGCTGCTACTGCTGCTGCTGCTGCTGCTGCTGCTACTGCTACAACTACTGATATTGCTGCTGCTACGTACTCCTTCTTCGGCGGTTCAGTAGGTTTCTCTCTTCTCCTTTTTTTTCTTCCTTCTCTTTCTCCTCTTCCTCCTTGGCTGATTTCTTTTTCCTTGTGTCTTCTGCTTGCTATGGCTTCTTCTTCTTCTACACACACACACACACACACACACACACACACACACACACACACACACATACACACGCGCGCACACACACACACACACATACACACACACACACACACACACACACACACACACACACACCACACACACACATACACACGCACACACACACACATGGATACACACACACACACACACACACACACACACACACACACACACACACACACACACACACACGTGCGCGCGCGCACGCACACACACACACACACAAACACGCACGGTGTTTTATAGAAAGGTTATCTGCAAAAAAGGAAGTGCTACTTGCTACTTCGTTTCTGTTACATCAAGACTGTCATCATTTTAGCGAAAGTACTTATACAGCAAATTTTAAGCACAAAAGACAAAAGGGAAATGAGAGAGAGAGAGAGAGAGAGAGAGAGAGAGAGAGAGAGAGAGAGAGAGAGAGAGAGACACAGACAGAGACAGAGAGAGAGAGAGACAGACAGACAGACAGACAGACAGTGAGATGACGACAAAAAGAACCAGCCGACGCGGCGCAGTGGTTAGAAGCGCGGATTCCGGCGCGAGGTCGTGCGTTCGATTCCCATTAGAGCCATTTTCTTTTATGGAATATATTTGGCCCTCACCGACTCGTCGCTGTGGGTTCGCTCAGTTGGGAAGACTGGCACACAACAAAGTCCAGTTTTATTCTCTTAATAAGTGTGTATCCAAGCGTGTCGCGCTGATTTCCTGAGCAACACTGCAGGTATCTGTATCTCTCAGGCCTGGTTGACGCCGGAACACATTATTAAAAAAGAAAAGGAAGTGTAGGTTACTGCCCTGTCATGAAGTCTCAGGTCAGACTGGAACTCCATAACCATCATCATCACATCATCTTCATCGTCCTCATATCATTCTCTTCTATACTGATTTTTTTTTTCAAAAGATCTCAAATTCCGTGACCCTTTCAGGCTGTTCACCTGTAACGACATCCGTTTTGATGTTTTTTTTCCAACACTTTTGTTTTTCGGTTTTGAATTTTCTTTTACAACTTTTTTGCAGTTTTGATTTTTTTTCAATTTTTTTTTTTTTTGCAGTTTTGATTTTTTTTTTTTCAACTTTTTTTTTTTCAGTTTTGATTTCCTCTCCACACCTGTACCCTTCGTCAATTTGTATGGAGGTAGCCAGCCGGTATCGCAGAGTTTATGGAAACTGCCGTTGGACTGATGTGGTGCCACCCTCCGGAGGGGGGAGGCTCACTCACTCTGGCACCGGCACTGAGTAGCAGAGGGCATAGCGGGGGCTGTCCTGCTGCTCCTGCGTAAGCTGGATCAGAGCAGGCACCCACTGAACAGCATGGAAATGACCCGGCAGCAGTGCAGCGTCTCCTCCGGTCGGTTGCCTCATGACGCTTGACAGTGACTGCTCTCTCTCTCTCTCTCTCTCTCTCTCTCTCTCTCTCTCTCTCTCTGTCTTGTCTGTATGTCTGTCTCTGTCTGTTTCTGTCTCTGTCTGTCTGTCTCTGTCTCTCTGTCTGTCTGTCTGTCTCTGTCTGTCTCTCTCTCTCCTCTCTCTCTCTGTCTCTCTCTCTCTCTTTCTCTCTCTCTCTTCTCTCTCTTCTCTCTCTCTCAGGACTCTCTCTCTCTCTGTCTCTCTGTCTCTCTCTCGGCGCCTCTCTCTCTCTCCTCTCTCTGTCTCTCTCTCCCTGTCTCTGTGTATCTTTCCATCTCTGATCTCTCTCCCTCTCGGATCTCGTCTTCTCTCTCCCTCTGCCTCTTTCTCTCTTTTCAGATTCTCTCTCTCTCTCTCTCTCTATAAGTCTCTCTCTCTCTCTCTATCTCTCTCTCTCTCTCCGGTTGCCTCATTCTCTCTCTATCTCCTCTCTCTCTCTCCCTCCCTCTCCCCCCCCTCCCCCCCTCTCCTCTCTCCTCTCTCAGCCCCTCTCCCCTCTCTCTCTCCTTCTCCCTTACCTCTCTCTCTCCCTCTCCTCTCTCTCTTCTCTCTTTCTCTCTCTCTCTCTCTCTCTCTCCTCTCTCTCTCTCTCTCTCTCAGGGACTGCCGTGCCGGAGCTACAGCGGCGCGAGTCTGGCAGGGCTGTGGGCGGTTAGCTGGAACGAGCGGCGCGAGGCTAATGCCACGGAAGTGGCTCTGAAGATGAGACAGCAAAACAAACAAACAAACAATCGGAAAAAAAAAAAAAAACAAACAAGCAAACAAAAACCTAGAAACCCAAACTGGGCCTTGTGTGCTTTGTATCTGCATTTGGGTCGGGTACATTGGTGCTGTAGACAGCGTTTCAGGTTATGGGGTACGTCACTGTCTCAGCGTGGAAACGAGAGGTTATCTTTCTTGTTTGTCACTTGACCTTGCCACTTTCTTACCACTTCACCGATTTTCAGAATAACAGAAACCGGCTCTTTGACTCTGCTGAAGCCCATTTTTTTTATAAGATTTGTTTTCTTACTTTTTGAAAGGCTTAACAATATTTAGAGAGAGAGAGAGAGGAGGAGGGAGGAGAGAGAGAGAGAGAGGGTTATTTGTTTGTATGTTTTGATAGTCTACCGGGAACATCAGAATTTCTTGGGAACCGGTTGCCTCTTTCAGTACCATACACTACCCGAAAGCAGGGAATAGTTCCATCCCAAAGGAAACCAGCGTTGTTTCAGCCTAGCCGTGGAACTGCTGCTTTATCTCCTGTGCCTTCCATCAAGACATCAAGACATGCTACACACACTTGTACAACAACCTTCTTCTTGTTCGTTTTCTCTCTTTCTTTCTTTCTTTCTTCTCCTTCTTCTTCTTTTCTTCTTCTTCTTCTTCTTCTTTTCTCTTTTTCTTCTTCTTCTGCTTCTTCTTCTTCTTCGTCGTCGTCTTCTTTCTTTCTTTCTTTCTTTCTTTCTTTTTTTTTTCCACCGAAACGTCTATGTGCTCACGTATCTACATTAAAACATCAAGAAGGCATTATCTTCTTCTTTCTTTCTTTCTTTCTTGCTGTCTGTCTGTCTGTCTTTTTTCAATTTTTCTGTTGTTGTTGTTGTTTTTTTTAGTCACCAAAACGTCTGTGTGTTCACGTATCTATATCAAAATATCATGAAGGTCATCATCTTTACCGTCATCATCGAACTCTGGACTCTTGGCCCTGGTCGCTTTACTTCCGGACCGGCTCCTGAGGGGGTGGATTGCCTCTGATAGGTTCGTCATCTGTTGACAGTCATCACATCGTCATCGTCATCGTCATCGTCATATCACAGGCAGTATCTGTGGGCACCCTTACCAAAATTTGTATTTGAACACGATGGCTAAACATAACCGTACGGCGAGTAACTGCCAAGCATACCAAACCACCCACCAGCTCTGAGTTTGGATATTTGGATATATCTAGTAAAAAAAAAATCATATATATATAGATATATATTATATATATATAATATAATATATATATATATACAAAAAAGATATTGCATGAAAACTTATATATATATATATCTATATATATATATATATATATATATATATATATATATATATATATATATATATAAGTTTTCATGCAATACCTGCCTCGTCTTCTGCACTGTTTCAGTCACATTACTCTCTCGCTACTCATTCTGAGTTCTCTGTTTTTGAACCGTTGAGTTAACGTAACCCGTCGACTCCAGGTTAGCGGGCGAGTAGGGATTGCACAACATCAGCGGGGCACTGTTCAGGTTCATGCGATACATATATATCATTGTGTTCGATGGAGGAACAAACTAGAGAT
This sequence comes from Conus betulinus, assembly GCA_016801955.1. NCBI lineage: Eukaryota > Metazoa > Mollusca > Gastropoda > Neogastropoda > Conidae > Conus > Conus betulinus. Next base: position 127,310 of record JADBJO010004847.1, read on the forward strand.
GTCAAAAGCCTGCAACTTTTCCTCATTCTCCCGCTGACCACTTACGGGAAGTACTACTTTGTGTGTTATTCTTTTGTTTTCTGTTTGTTCTGAAGAACATATAACGTAAATATATTATATATATATATATTTTTTTTTTTTTAATTCACTCGCTTGTTCTGTGTCACTTATCAAGTATCAAGTAATCGTTATCTTGAACTCCGTTCTGGGTGTTAATTATGTTTTGATTTTGGCTAGTCTGGAACGTTGTGACGTAATCGAAGATACCATTTAATGAACATGAAACCTGGCCTTCAATGGCAGTTCCAAGAGGCTGCTTCCACCAAAGGAAGGCAGGGTGCAAAGGTCAGTTCATGAATACTTGTCACTTCTTCAGGGACTTGGAGGATTAACTGTCATTCTATCTGATATTGTTTATAACCCAGCCGACTGCGGAGGGAGGTCACGGCTATTGCTAGGTCAGATTGACTTCCAAATCTGCACGGAAAAAAAAAATCATTCCAAACATGGAAGATTAATTCAAAATATAGCAACACAGCAAGCTGATCCCCATCAACATAAAATTCATACATATTCGATTTAAACCACACAAACGAACATAGCATTACAGACGATTAATGATTACGTAGATTTTTGGAACATCATTATAATTTTCTGACTTTGCCATCATTCTTCATATCACTGGTAGAATTTTTTAAAAAATTGATTACTACTAACTGTTCCTATCTGGGGGGCCGGAATAGCTCAGTTGGTAGAGTGCCGGACTCGTCGTAATCCAAGGGTTGGGGGTTCGAATCTCCTCCGGGCCGTTTTGGTACAGGCGGATTTTTCCCTGGGAGTTAACATTAATTTTGACTCCATTTCCCATACAGTCCTTCGGATGAGACTATAAGCCGAGGTTCCGTGTGTGAACGCACGCATATCATCTGGCACACACGTAAAATCCCATCACCAACTTTCGGAAGAGAAGGCCAGTTTGGCCATTGCTGTGGATGACACGTTCCACATAGCATGCACCTTCCCCGAAGATGGAGTATGGTTGCCTTAATGGCGGGATAAAAAAAAAAAAAAAACGGTCATACACACAAAACTCCACACCCTTTGTTGGGTAGATGGGATTAGTACTGTCTGTCCATATAGGGAGTGTCCGCAGGAGTATCAGCCTGCGTACGCAGAAGAAGAAGTTCTATCTGAAATAACTGAAGTGTCTTTATGGGGGTACGAATGGTTGCATGCTTGTACTTTTAACGTATAACAAAAACAGGAACATACAAATAGATAAAGGAATTCGTCACCAATATTTCCATTATTACATTTTGTGCAAGTTCTGTCATTCCTGGTGATCCCTTCGATGCGTTCGGTGTTTTTGTTTGTTTGTTTGTTTGTTTAAGTTAGCAATTGTTGTTATTTATATGAAGCCGTGCCAAATTAACAGACAATTGTTTACAGATGTGAGAGAGAAATCAAAACCGAGTCACTGTAAAAGCAAGATGTAGATAGTAGTATATTCTGAGACTTTTTTTTTCATCATTCCGTTCTGATTAGTTCTCCTTTCCTGGCTTTAGAATTAACATCATTTCGGAAATATTTTGCACAGGAGTTCTCCTAGTTCAGTTAAGGTTTAGGTCGTATAATCTCACTGCCCATAGGGACAGTGAGGGAACAACAATAAATAATAAGTTCACTATGAGTGAAGCACAGCATTATGGCAAGCGGTGCCCACCACCCCTCTCCTTCCCCCCCCCCCACCCCCTCCTCCTCCCCTGTCCTCCCCTTAACCTTCCCAGACCTGAACCCGGATATCCATGTTTACTGCTAGGTGAACCGAGAGTGTTTTCAAACCGCAAACCGCAAAAAAAAAACCAGCCTGTACGTGTGGTTGGAACTCGAACTCACGACCCCATCAGCTCTGCAGGCAAGCATTCTAACCGTTTAACTGGGCCTCCCTTCAACGTTTCTGTTACCAAAATAGGTGTCTTTACTAGAAAAAAAAATAAAGAAAAAGAAAGGAAAAAAGAAGACAGAGAAAGAAAAGGGAAAAAAAAAGAAAAAAAAAAAAAAAGAAAGAAAAAAAAAACAGAAAACAAAAAAGAAAAAAAACAGAAAAAAAAAAAAAAAATAGAAAAAAACAAAAGCAAAAAAAAAAAAAAAAAAAAGAAAAAAGTAAGATGGGGAGGTAACTGTACCGTCATCCACGGGTTGGCTCCGGAACCTCCCTGCTGCCAGACTGCCGGGGCGGTTCCTGAAAGCGGCGCCGCCTCTCGGTCTCTCCTCCACAAGCACCTCTTCTGAGGGGGTTTCGTCTGAAGACACAGCACCTGCAGTTCACGTCGCCGCCTGGGCCTCAGGGCAGCTATAGCCAGGCTGGCTGCGTGCTGCATGACCGTGCCAGAACACCTCGACTCGACTGGCTGACCACTGACTGACTGACTGACTGACTGACTGACCACTGACTGACTGACTGACCACTGACTACTACACTTGGTTCTATATCAGTTCTGTTTGCAGGACACCTCGACTGGCCTGATTGACTGACTGACCACTGACTGAGTACACTTGGTTCTGTATCAGTTCTCTGTTTGCAGGACGCCTCCACTGGCCTGATTGACTGACTGACTGACTAAGTACTCTTGGTTCTATATCACTGACAAGACACTCCACTGGCCTGATTGACTGACTGACTGACTGACCACTGACTAACGACACTTGATTCCATATCAGTTTTGTTTGTCAGGTTCACTGATGAGAGAGGATGTGTATTAACTGCAGAAAGAGAGAAAGAAAGGGAGAGACAGAGAGAAGGACAGAGAGGAGAAGAGAGAGAGAGAGAGGAGAAGACAGAGGCAGAGTGAGAGAGAGAGAGAGAGAGAAAAAAGGCAGAGAGAGAGAGGTACAGAGACATATAAATACATAGGCAGAAAGAGATAAAGACAATACAGAGAGAGAGACAGAGAGAGGGAGAGCGAGAGTTTTCGAAACGTAGTAAGCTCACCCACTCCGATTCTCTCATTACAGAAAAGAGAAGAGAATTTTTATCTGTTCTGTCTTATTCTGTTTAGTCTCTCCCACCACCATCACCACCACCCCACCCCACCCCCCTTCCCAACCCCCATCCTTCTCTTTCTGTCTGTCTGTCTGTCGGTGTCTGGTCTGTCTGTCTGTCTGTCTCTCTCTCTCTCTCTCTCTCTCTCTCTCTCTCTCTCTCTCTCTCTCTCTCTCTAGTCACACCCCCCACCACACACCTCTCGATTTTATTTCCCATTAAGACCTTCTCCGTCCCCCCCCTCCCCCCCCCCCCCCCCCCCCCCCCCACATCCCCCGTCTTCCCTCCATCTTTCCCACCCCATCTCGCCCTACCCCCCGCCCTTCCTTTCTTCCAGATTCTCTGTCCGTGAAAAAAAAAGTATTGTTACACTGGTTCAACTGACCATGAATGAGTTACGGTATGATATACAATGATTTACAAACCTTAACAGACAAGGAATGGGAGCACTTAGCGCGCACGTGTACACACGCGCGCGCGCACACACACACACACACACACACACACACACACACACACACACACACGCGCACACATACACACACAATACACAACACATACACGCAAACATACGCGCGCGCGCATGCACGCGCACGCACACACGCACCCTCATACACACACACGACACACAGACACACACACACACACACACACACACACACACGCACGCACGCGCACGCACACATGCACACACACACACACACACACACACACACACACACACACACACACACACACACACACACACACACACACACACACACACACACACACACACACACACACACACACACACACACACACACACACACACCACCCCCCCCCCCCCCCCCCCCCTCTCACACTCACCAATCTCCATCTCGTCATCACTCTCCTCCTCGTCCTCATCCTCAACGGCCCGACCTCCTGCACCTCTTCCTGCAAACCGTCCACCGGCCTGAGGACCGCCGCGCGGACCCCCGGGTCTGCCAGCCCGGGCCCCCGGGCCTCTCCCCCTCCCGCCGCGCCGCCCGCCCTGGCACCACCACACCCCCTGCCATGCCTCCGCCGGCACCGCCGCGCGCTGCCCCCTTCTGGGGTCGTAGGCGCGTGCTGCTTCGGGGCGAGGTGCGACTGTTGACGTCAACAACAAGATGGCTCTTTTCGTCAGAGGTCTTTGTCGTCACCGCATCGTCACCGTCATCTTCAGATTCGTCATCATCGTCGTCGTCGTCATCATCGTCGTCATCATTATCATTACCATCATCGTCATCGTCGTCGTCGTCGTCGTCATCATCATCTGCGTCATCATGCTACCAGTTTCGATGAGAAACAACTGTGTTTGAGTGTTTGTTTAAAGGAGAAACGTGTGGTCATCAATAGAGGTTACGGTAGAACGAGCTTTTAATTTTTTTTTTCAGTGGTTTGTTTGTGATGTAAATTTACTTTGTTTTGGTGTTTTCTTAACAGTGTTTTGATTGTCGAGACTGTTTGTGTGTTGGCCTAAACCTCACATACACATGGGCTTTATAACAAGTTGATAATCGTTACCTAAAGGGACAAATTTACTTGGACTCGAACTTTCGCCACAAGGGTTTCTTCAAGTTATATATATATATATATATATATATATATATATATATATATATATATATATATATATATATATGTGTGTGTGTGTGTGTGTGTGTGTGTGGCGTGTGAGTGTGAGTGTGTGTGTGTGTGTGTGTGTGTGTGTGTGTGTGTGTGTGTGTAGGGGGTGGCGGGGGGGGGGGGGGGTGCATGCGTGCGTGCAAAAGTTTATGTGTTTGCACGACAGTGCGCATATTTCTGTAAGTATATGTGCTAGTGTGTATGTGCGCTCGCGCGCGTATGTGTGTGAGTGCGTGTGTGTATGTGCGTTTGTGTGTGTGCGTGTTTTTGTGTGTGTGTATGCGTGCACGTGCACGTGTATGTATGCATGCGTACGTCTCCCCCCCCTCTCTCTCTCTCTCTCTCTCTCTCTCTCTCTCTCTCTCTCATCGATGCTAGAAGACGAAAAAAAAAAAAAACAATTGAGTAAGCAAAATGCTAATCTGTCTCTTTGAAGACGGTTTGGTTTTGCCTGGTTAAATCAATTTGCTTGCAAGTTATGCGGTTTATATAATGGTTTTCGTTAACGAGTGAAAGACTGCACTTAGAAATGATGGTCGAACCATGTGTAACAGAGGGAAAGGTTTTTGATTTCTATTTAAAAAAAAAAAAAAACTTGCGATTGTCATAAATTTGAAATTCTCTTTTGCTTTCGAAATGGACAGACACTTAGCGTATATCATGACCAAATTTAGACTTTGAATATCAGAATTTAGCAGTTCATAAGTTCAGATGCAAAACCATCGTTGATGGTAATGATTTGCTGTGTCCCATTTGTAAAGAATCTTAAAGAAATGAAATCCATGTTGCTCTTTGTTGTCCAGCCCAACGGAATATTAGAACTGAGTTCAAACAGCTAAATTTTTACAGACAGGCTTCTGTGTTTAAACTGACCGTATTGCTGTCGTCAGCCTCAACGGAAGTTATTAGATAGAAATAGCAACCTATTGATTTTGTGAATCATTTTGGTGTGCTTTACAGTCATGAGTATTTGCTTCAGATGATATGTTACGTTTACTTACCTCCTCATAGGGGGCCTGGGCCTATTTGGAATAAACCATCTCTCTCTCTCTCTCTCTCTCTCTCTCTCTCTCTCTCTCTCTCTCTCTCTCTCTCTCTCAACGCGCGTGTGTGTGTTTATGTGTGTGCGCAGTATGTGTGTGATTTGTGTGTGTGTGTGTGCGTGTGTGTGTGTGTGTATGCGCGCGCGCGCGCGGGGTGCGTGCGAGTGTGTGCGAGCGTACAGTGTGTGTGTGTGTGTGTGCGTGTGCGTGTGCGTGCGCGTGCGTGTGCGTGCGCGTGCGCGCACACACACATTCTAATGAACATGTTTGTCGGACACAGGACCTTAAACCTGAATATGACAACGACGCAATAATGATTATCTATAATAACATGTAAGGAACAACAAGCATACGATTGTTAGCACATATCATATAGGCATCTTTTGTCAAACTAATTGTATAATGCCTATTGAGCATTGCATAAGGCAATCCAATTAACATCAAGGACGGTTGGTTGTGTGTGACAGGAGGGGAGACAGACAGACAGACAGACGGAGACAGAAAAGAGAGAATACAGACAGACAGAGACAGAGAGAGTACACCTGTGAGAGAGAGAGAGGGGGGGGGGGGGGGAGACACAGAGAGAGTAGTGAGAGAGAGAGAGAGAGAAGCATGAACTTTGTAACAATGATGCATACAAAATTCCTCACTTAATATCAAACATAATCAAGTAATACGCAGAACGTGCATTTCAGCAGAGAATGAACACAAGATGCTACACTATAGCAATCAACCCAGGCACAAGCTCCGCCCCCCTGTCTACAATGATGCAACAAGGAAAGTTCTAACATGTTCTAGGAACCGGCATTTCTCTGACAATGGACAAACGGGGGGGTCTTCTAAACCAATTTTACTGTGTCTGTAATATTCAGAATATGGAAGCATCGCCGACTTTTCTTTTTTTCACAAATCAGCTTGTCTGTTATGTTCGACAAATAATTCAATGGGGGCAATATTTCACAATGTTTTGTTGTTTTTTTTTTTCGTAGTCTTCGACAAGTAAAGAAGCCGATGGTGTGTTTACAAAATAGGGTTATCTGTACCGTTGAGCAAATGGATGAGTAGACATAGGTGTCAACCCATTTTTCCTAATTTTACAACTTCCCATATTGAAAAGTACTTTTTACCCGTATTCCGAGCCCTAAAAACCTTATAAATTACGGAAAACGCAAAAACGTAAAAAAAAATTGATGTGAACACGATATAATACACAGTATCAGGCAGAACTTTTTAACACACACACACACACACACACACACACACACTCCTTGATGTGCCACCCCACTACCATCTCGAGCCTTTTTAGCTGCAGGGGGGTTCGTAACCATTCTTGATTCAAACCATGCACACATGGAAGGTGATGAAAGAACCGCGCATGCGCAGATTACCGGAACAATAGGGAAAAAAAAATTGTTCTCTGCGCATGACCGATCATCTGCTTATTTCGTTCCCGTTTCAGTGCTAAGAGTCCGTGTCGTCTGCTATGAAAATGTGTTCACCTCGCAATTTGCCTCAGTGATTTAAAGATTGGCCCGTACAAATCAGTTTCACCCCGTATTGAAACTTGTATACGACCGTACAGATCCGAAATCGTAGATTTCCCGTACAGCAATATAGGAAAACCGTATAGGTTGACACCTATGAGTAGATGTTTTGTAAACAGGTGTGTCTGTGATGATTGACATTTAGGCGAGAGGACAATGTTTTACAGAGGGACGTATCTGTGAGGTTAGACAAAGTAAGCCAACCAACAACGTTTTAACAACTGGGCGTGTCCTTTAACATCCGGCAAATGAGTGACTGGACAACGTTTCACCGATGCTCGCTAAATGAGCCAATCAATGCTGTGTATCTATAAATAGATCTGTCAACGCAAACCCTTCGGCAAGAAGGTGTGAGTGTATGACGGGTCTTTCTACAACACGACCCAAATGTTTCAGTTTCCGTAGATTTTCCTCCTAATTTCCTTACTATTTTTTTGTTGTTGTTGTTGTTGTTTCTCTCTCTCACTCCCAAAATGGATTTTTTTCCTCAAAACAGCGCGAATCTTGAAAACAACCCCCCCCCCCCCAAAACAAACAAATCAACAGGTGTAGAGGGACAGGTGGGTGGAGGAGCCTGTGCCTGCCTGATGACGTGGACTGCGCGCCATGCCTGTTACGGGCTCTAGGTGCGGTTTTTTCTTGACCTGGGGCTATGGCCCTCCTTCTCGTCGCCCGCCTCCTCCGCGCTGGTCCTGCTGCGGACGTGGGTCCTCTTGGAGCCCGGGGAGTCCTCCAGGGTGTTGAAGACGGAGATGGCGATGACCAGGGCTAGCAGCACCGCCACGCCTAGTGCGATGCCTCGGAAGTGAACCCTCATTGTTCCGACTGCTGGACCGAGGAGAGAGAGATGAGAGGAGAGAGAGAGAGAGATAAAATGAAAGCTTTATTCCATAACGCCAAGGCCCTCTTTAGAAGAGGGGAACAAAAAAAAAAAAAAAATGTAAAACATCATTACATACCATATATAACTATACATTTAAGTTATAAGCAATCTGCCCTCTCTAGGAAGAGGGGAACTTCATGAATATAAAGTGCTAAACATCATTACATGACTGTATATATAACTGTACATTTGAGGCCAAGCAATCTGCCGCGCTCTAAACGCTTGATAAACGAAAGTGCTAATTTTCTGACTGAGAGACTGTTCGTTGAGGCCAACAAGAGACGAAAAACACAGAACTTTTTGAGCAATGACCTACACAGAGAGAGAGAGAGAGAGAGAGAGAGAGAGAGAGAGAGAGAGAGAGAGAGACAGACAGACAGACAGACAGACAGACAGAGAACTGAACACTGCATACTGAACATCTTTAATGTATACAGCTATACAGCCTTGATGACATGGGGGACGCAAAAGCCAAAGCAAACAACGTAAACAGTAAATCCACAACAGACATGAATTAAAACAATGCTGCTATTCCAAGCACCACGAGCCTGAATACCTAATACCATCCAGAATAATGCACATTCAAAAACAAACAACAAAAAAAAAAAAAAAAATTCGCAATGCATTAACAATCAAAACGACAATGTTCTTACCGTCTCCTTTGAAATTCGGGTTATCTTTCAATTTGCTCGGTTGAGCTATTCTTTTTTTTTTAATTTCGAATATCCAACGCCTCTGCAGTTAATGACTTGCTCGAGATTTCACTGAGTCACTAACCTACAACGATGAGAGAGAGAGAGAGAGAGAGAGAGAGAGAGAGAGGGGGGGAGAGGGGAGGGGGGGGGGGAGGGGGAGAGAGAGAGAGAGAGAGATGGCCAAGCCCCCCCAAGAGAGATGTGTGTGAGACGGAGATAGATATGATATATTGGCCAAGCCCCCAAATGAAGGAGAGTGTGAACGTTCATAGCTCAACAGAACATAAGCAAGTGGAAAAATTTACTGAACAAAACACGTATAATTCAACAGAAATGTTTCAAGAAGTGAAAATTTCTCTCTACTTAAAAGCTTTGAACGAAAACAGAGAGAGAGAGAGAGAGAGAGAGCGAGGTGATTAAGGGTTGGGGATGTTGAGCTTGTGCGAGCGCGTGCGTGCGTGCGTGGCTCTGTGTTCGTGTGTGTGTGTGTGTGTGTGTGTGTGTGTGTGTGTGTGTGGTGTTATGTAGTGGTGTGATATGTGCGTGTGCGTATGTGTGTGTGTTGTGTGTTACGTAGTGGTGTGATCTGTGTGTGTGTGTGTGTGTGTGTGTGTGTGTGTGTGTGTGTGTGTGTGTGTGTGTGTGTGATCATTATAGTCCCAATTCAGAAGGTCAAGCTAGTGGGGCCGAAATGAACGCTTGGTTAGTCAGGGATGTCTTTTTTCCAGTCATGCGTAACAGGCTGGGACATCGGGTATTAACTAACTCATCACAAACAACAAAGGTTCGTGTCATTAGCAGCAGATTGGAGTATCAGATTCTAACCCATTACAAGCAAGAAGAGGCCTCCTCATGTGTGTCGGAGTATTACATATTAACCCATTACAAGCAAGAAGAGCCCTTTTCGTGTGTAACAGGTCGGAGTATTACATATTAACTCATTACAAACACAAAGAACCCTTCTCGTGTGTAACAGGTCTGAGTATTACATATTAACCCATTACAAACACGAAGAGCCCTCCTCGTGTGTAACAGGTTGGAGTATTACATATGAAACTCATTACAAAACTAAAGAGCCTATGTCATGTGTGACAGGTTGGATCATTACAGATTAGCTCATAACAAGCAAGAAGAGCCTTCCTAGTGTGTAACAGAAAGGAGTAAACATATTAAACCATTACAAACATGGAGGCCTCCCCTTCGTGTGTACCAGGTTGGAGTATTACTAGTAGTTACTAACTCATTACAAACACGAAGAGCCCCCCTCCTCGTGTGTAACAGGTCGGAGTGTTACAGATTAACTCATTACAAACACGAAAGAGCCCCCCTCCTCGTGTGTAACAGGTCGGAGTGTTACAGATAACTCATTACAAACACGAAGAGCCCCCCTCCTCGTGTGTAACAGGTCGGAGTGTTACAGATTAACTCATTACAAACACGAAGAGCCCCCCTCCTCGTGTGTAACAGGTCGGAGTGTTACAGATTAACTCATTACAAACACGAAGAGCCCCCCTCGTGTGTACCAGGTCGGAGTATTACAGATTAACTCATTACAAACAAGAAGAGCCCTCCTCATGTGTAACAGGTCGGAGTATTACAGATTAACTCATTACAACCAGAAGACCCCCCCCCCCTCCTCGTGTATAACAGGTCGGAGTATTACATATTAACCCATTACAAACAAGAAGAGCCCCCCCCCCCCCCTCTTCGTGTATAACAGGTCGAAGTATTACATATTAACCCATTACAAACAAGAAGAGCCCCCCTTCTCGTGTATAACAGGTCGGAGTATTACATATTAACTCATTACAAACACGAAGAGCCCTCCTCGGGTGTAACAGGTTGGAGTATTACATATTAACTCATTACAAACAAGGACCCTCGGGAGAGAGCACAGTCTTCTTCCGAGGTACACAAAAAAAAAACAAAAAAAAAAAAAACAAAAAAAAAAACCTCTTCAATCAAATCGTAGCTCAGAGTCCAATCCTGAGCCCGCCATTGAATTCGTCATCACACCAAAATTTAAAGGCTTCGTCCATGGCTTGTGTTTTATTACAACTAAGTTTGGCTAAAAAAAAAAAAAATCTGTTGAGTAGTGTTGTGGAATCTTGCTGTTTGGCTAAAAAAAAAAAAAAAAAAAAAAACAAATTTGTTGAGTATTGTTTGTAGAATCTTGCTGACAGACAGATAGACAGACAGGCAAAAAACAAACAAACAAACAAAAAACAGACGCAGATGAAAATATAAGAGCCTCAGTGGAGGCAGATGAATGCATTAACGTCCGCATCAGTTTTCTCTTTCAATTCAAAACCCAAACAAACGAACACAAAATTATGACGATGTTCCATCATACTTCTAAGGAATGATTCATTATTTTTGAATCAAATCAAAGATCCCTCATTAGGAGGGTTTGTTGAATATAGGGGGAGAGTTTCAGTGTCGTTTCACAATGCGCTCTGTGCTTTGAAGACGCGTGAGATTCACAGCTGCAGACTATGTTTCCACACCACAAATAAAGTAACAAGAAGACATACCGGAAGCAAAAGGTTCGACCGGAAGACCTACGTCATACGACGTTATTCTTTAAACGTTTATAGCAGTCTTAAACACCCTACAGCCTGCTGCTGTACTTTTTGTGTTTGAATAGTTTATATCATTTGGAAACACTTCTCCAGTCTGATGCTGTTGGGTTTTTTTTTAATTCTTTGTTTGTTTGTTTGTTTGGTGTTGGTGTTGATGTTGTTTCTTGGGGGAGGGAGGGGGGGGGGGTCTCCAGCCTCCAATTTTTCTCCCCCGCATTGTTTTCCTTGTTTTTAAGTGGGGTCCCGACCCATCGTCCTCTTTTTTTCTCACTTTCTCCTTTTATTTTTCCTTCATAGACTCACACATCATGCAAAGGCTGTGTGTTTCAGTACCGACGGACGTTCGCTGGCTGTTTGTGATGCTATCGTTTGTTTGGTTCTCATAGCGTTCATGTAGTTTTTGAGAGACCATTTCCACAATCTGGTGCTACATTGTATGAATATTCGCAAAACCGTTTTCGTGTAAAGCATGTCACACGATTAAAAACTGCTCAACGGCGAAATTGCAGCTTCGAGCTGTGAAGCAGCGCAGCTGACTGCCTGATTCTTTCTCTCTCTGTCTCTGTCTCTGTCTCTCTCTGTCTCTGTCTCTCTCTCTCTCGCTCTCTCTCTCGTCCCTCCGTCTCCCTCTCTCCTCTCTCTCTCTCCATCTCTCTCTCTCTCTCTCTCTCTCTCTCTCTCATATATGTAAGTGGACAAATGAAAAGAAATAATTTTCTGTTCAGAAAGAAAGTACAGATGGCTTCTAAAAAAAATACCAAGAGTATTTGATAATTAAAAAAAAAAAAAAGAAAGAAGTTTGCGGACATGTTGCTAAAGAAGTGTACAAGAATGGCCTCACCACCACAACACAGGTCACCTCACCTCGTTTTGACCCATATTGTGATGACACCTGGAGGCGCCCTCCCCCTCCCCACCCCCCCCCCCATCCCCGCCCCGCTTCCTCCCTTCCCATCCCCTTTATGCAATGTCGCAACAGACCTGTCCGGAAAGAAATCAGGGGGGGAAAAGAACGCCCGTCTTTCCATTGTAACTAGAGTGGCCTTTTCGCAGGATGGGCGCAGTTCCCTGCGAGGTGGCCATAGCAGCGAACACG
>JADBJO010004847.1:154827-157327 GCA_016801955.1 Conus betulinus
CTGCACTGTATTGTATTGTATCGTGTTGTACTGCACTGTATTGTATTGTATCGTGTTGTACTGCACTGTATTGTATTGTATCGTGTTGTACTGCACTGTATTGTATTGTATCGTGTTGTACTGCACTGTATTGTATTGTATCGTGTTGTACTGCACTGTATTGTATTGTATCGTGTTGTACTGCACTGTATTGTATTGTATCGTGTTGTACTGCACTGTATTGTATTGTATCGTGTTGTACTGCACTGTATTGTATTGTATCGTGTTGTACTACACTGTATTGTATTGTATCGTGTTGTACTGCACTGTATTGTATTGTATCGTGTTGTACTGCACTGTATTGTATTGTATCGTATCGTGTTGTACTACACTGTATTGTATTGTATCGTATCGTGTTGTACTGCACTGTATTGTATTGTATCGTGTTGTACTGCACTGTATTGTATTGTATCGTATCGTGTTGTGTACTACACTGTATTGTATTGTATCGTATCGTGTTGTACTACACTGTATTGTATTGTATCGTGTTGTACTGCACTGTATTGTATTGTATCGTGTTGTACTGCACTGTATTGTATTGTATCGTATCATGTTGTACTGCACTGTAGTGTATTGTATCGTGTTGTACTGCACTGTATTGTATTGTATCGTGTTGTACTGCACTGTATTGTATTGTATCGTGTTGTACTACACTGTAGTGTATTGTATCGTGTTGTACTGCACTGTATTGTATTGTATCGTGTTGTACTGCACTGTATTGTATTGTATCGTGTTGTACTGCACTGTATTGTATTGTATCGTGTTGTACTACACTGTAGTGTATTGTATCGTGTTGTACTGCACTGTATTGTATTGTATCGTGTTGTACTGCACTGTATTGTATTGTATCGTGTTGTACTGCACTGTAGTGTATTGTATCGTGTTGTACTACACTGTAGTGTATTGTATCGTGTTGTACTGCACTGTATTGTATTGTATTGTATTGAATCATGTTGTACTGCACTGTATGGTATTGTATCGTGTTGTACTGCACTGTATTGTATTGTATCATGTTGTACTGCACTGTAGTGTATTGTATCGTGTTGTACTGCGCTGTATTGTATTGTATCGTGTTGTACTACACTGTATTGTATTGTATCATGTTGTACTGCACTGTATTGTATTGTATCGTATCATGTTGTACTGCACTGTATTGTATTGTATCGTGTTGTACTGCACTGTATTGTATTGTATCATGTTGTACTGCACTGTATTGTATTGTATCGTGTTGTACTACACTGTATTGTATTGTATCATGTTGTACTGCACTGTATTGTATTGTGTCGTATTGTACTGCACTGTATTGTATTGTATCGTGTTGTACTACACTGCACTGCATTGTATTGTATCGTGTTGTACTGTATTGTATTGTATCGTGTTGTACTGCACTGTACTGTATTGTATCATGTACTACACTGTATTGTGTCGTGTTGTACTACAATGTATTATATTGTATCATATTGTACTCTACTGTATTGCATTGTGTCGTGTTGTACTACACTGTATTATATTGTATCATATTGTACTGTACTGTATTATATTGTATCATATTGTACTGTACTGCATTGTATTGTATCATATTATACTGTACTGTACACACAAAAAACCAGAGATTTCAAAGAAAGAAGATTAAAATGGTTCCTTGTCAGACTGACACACAGAATATTAGTGACAAACCAAACGGGCCAAGTAAATGAAAAAGTATTGTTGTTTTTATTGTAAAAAAAGATAGCAAGATAGTTCATCTCACGTGTTTTGGGATGGTGAGAAAGTAAAAGATGTCTAGCAGCGTTTTCAAGCAGTCATTAATAAATTAAGTAACGAAACTACATCCTTAAATTTCAACAAACCGGTTGGGGGAGGGGGGGGGGGGGGGGGGGGGGTGTTCCACGAAACAATAAAGGTTTTGACAGATAAGATATTTGATTTCGATTGTGCTAAATGCAGGGTCTCTATTTCAAATATGAAATCCTACCACTCATTAATGCTTTAAGAGAATATCCCAAAATAACACACGGAATAGATCATAACATCGCTACTGAACAGGTCAGACGTCATGAATTACCGAACGCCTGCTTACCGTTTAAAGAGATTCAACGATCTACAAGCCAGTAAATGGTGCGTTAAAATCGGGGATGAAGGGAGTAGGGACAATGTATGGAAGTGTTGACGAAGTGGAAATACACGGGGATAATTTGGGTACAAAGGGGACAAGATTCTGAATACGACTGCTGCTTAGCGGAGAGTCAGCCTTGACCCACAAACGGCAGAACCGGAAACGCACGGTTTCGACCTTCACATCCCCAGTGCAGCGCCCTCTGTCACTCCTCACAAATGAATGGAAGAAGAAAAGAAGAAGAGAAGAAGAAGAAAGAAGAAGAAGAAAGAAGATGAATACACGATGCAAAACAAAATACAATATTGTGTGATATACGACATCATATCAGGCAGTACAATATGA
>JADBJO010004847.1:179827-183470 GCA_016801955.1 Conus betulinus
CTGTCTGTCTGCCTGTCTCTTTCTCTCTCTCTCTCTCTCTCTCTCTCTCTCTCTCTCTCTCTCATTGTAAAATATTTGAATGATTTCCAGATGCACCCCTTCGTGAGGGGCAACGGCCTATTATGAAATAAAATCTCTCTCTCTCTTTCTCTCTCTCTCTCTCTCTCTCGTCTCTCTCTCTCTTCTCTCTCTCTCATGGTAAAACTGAATGTCGCAAAGGCTCACCCACCCCCCTCTCAGTTTTTCCTCATTCTGGTACTGCGTTCTCGCTCTCTGACTGGTAAATCAGTGATGATCTGTTGTGTGGGAGTTTGGGAAGTACAGGTGTCGGAATTCGGCTGTGAAGGTGTATGACAACTGGATGTTGCAAAGCTTCTCCTCCCCGAAACGAAACCATTCCATAGAGAGTGTTTAATGTCGAGAGAAAATCTGTGAGCCTATGCTTGAGGATCCATACAAGGATACAAGGGAGGTAAAAAGGTGCTCAACTGTCAGAGTGGTCAGCCTTGCTGAGTAGTTCCTTAAGCATTGTCAGTCATGTCTAATGCTCATCCCTGGGGGTGGTCGGTTTGGCAGCATGAAATTTCCCAAAGTAGGGTTGGCTCGTTGGTTTGGCAGCATGAAATATCCCAAGTAAGGTTGGTTAGTCGGTTTGGCAGCATGAACTATCCGAAATGAATTTGGTTGGTTTGGCAGCATATCCCAGTCAGGTTCGTTGGTTTGGCAGCATGAAATATCCCAAGTCAGGTTCGTTGGTTTGACAGCATGAAGTATCCCAAAGTAAGGTTGGTTCGTTGGTTTGGCAGCATGAAATATCCCAAGTGAGATTGGTTGGTTCGTTGGTTTGGCAGCATGAAATATCCCAAGTGAGTTGGTTGGTTGGTTCGGCAGCATGAAATATCCCAAGTCAGGTTGGTTCGTTGGTTTGGCAGCAGCAGAAATATCCCAAGTGAAAACTGGATGGATTGGCAGCATGAAATATCCCAAAGTGAGGTTGGTTTGTTGGTTTGGCAGCATGAAATATCCCAAGTGAGTTGGTTGGTTGGTTCGGCAGCATGAAATATCCCAAGTCAGGTTGGTTCGTTGGTTTGGCAGCATGAAATATCCCAAGTGAGTTGGTTCGTTGGTTTGGCAGCATGAAATGTCCCAAGTCAGGTTCGTTGGGTTTGGCAGCATGAAATATCCCAAGTCAGGTTCGTTGCTTTGGCAGCATGAAATATCCCAAGTCAGGTTCGTTTGTTTAGCAGCATGAAATGTCCCAAGTCAGGTTCGTTGCTTTTGGCAGCATGAAATATCCAAGTCAGGTTCGTTTGTTTAGCAGCATGAAATATCCCAAGTCAGGTTCGTTGGTTTGGCAGCATGAGGTATCCCAAGTGGTACACGGACTCCGTCAAGCGCAGCAAGGTTTGTACGGGAGGGAAAAATGACTTCGTGGGCAGCAAGCCCCTCTTCGATGACCCCGTCCAGCAAACGCCGCCAAGGTCAAGGCCCAGCACAGGAAGGATGGGGTGCAGACCTTCTCTTACATTGTAAGTGGTGCGTGTGTGTGTGTGTGTGTGTGTTGTGTGTGTGTGTGTGTGTGTGTGTGTGTGTGTGCGTGCGTGTGTGTGGTATACACGCACGTACTCTCTCTCTCTCTCTCTCTCCTTCTCTCATCTCTCTCTCTCTCTCTCTCCTCTCGGTTCTCTCTCTCTCTCTCTGTCTCTGTCTGTCTGTCTCTGTCTGTCTCTATCTGTCTCTCTGTCTCTCTCTGTCTCTGTCTCTCCTCCTCTTCCATATACTCTCTCTCTCTCTCTCTCTCCTCTTCTCTCATCTCCTCTCCCTCATCTCTCTCTCTCTCGTTCCGTTGCATCTGGGTGTGTGTGTGTGTGTGTGTGTGTGTGTGTGGTGGTTTTGATGATAAACTCCCAAACAACCACTCTCTCTCTCTCTCTCTACCCCCTCCCCTGCCTCCCTCCTCTCCTCCTCTCTCTCTCTTTCCCTATTTAAATCCTCCCTCCCACTAACTAATACTAACACGCACTACCAAACAGACACAAGCAAACGAATACAGGTGCACAAACAGCCAATTTTATTTACAGTCACTCCCACAATCATTCACAATCATCTAACAGCACATATACCTTAACTTCCACATTACAACCCATGAGCACTCAAAGGACAGGCATATAAACCCCAGCAAATTCCTTCGCCACAGCACCCAAGTGCACAGCGGTCAAGCACAGACCCAACTCCTATGCATACAAACACCCACCAATAACAACTTGCCCTCCTGTCGCTGGGAATCTCAGGGGATCCCGACCCACCCAGAGTCCAACCTAGACAAGGGGCACCACTGGCGGAATCACATGGTAACCAAGGGCTGGACTGCCAGGCAATTAGACAGCGCCACCGAACCCTTGGTGCCCATGCGATACCCAGCCGCTCAAGATAACCTGACCAACCTCTGCTGGCAATTTGCTCACCCAGGAGCACTTATCTAACAAACACACCCACCACTTCTTCCCTCAAATAATCAAATTACTAAGAAACATATAGATACTTGTCAAACAGTTTCCCCAACTCACACATTCGCACTCCCCCCGCCCACAAACACATCCGAGAACACCATCAACAGCGGCTTCACCCTAGCAAGTCTCTGCAACCATCAGTGGTCACCACATCACCACTGGGTAATCAGACGGGCATGAAGAAGGACGACAGAGTGAGGCGCAGCTGTCGAGACCCAACGATGACGATGACCGAAGCCTACAAGATGAAGAAGACTGAAGACAAAACAACGGAGACTGAAGATGACTGAAGATCACCAACTGATGATATTGTAGAGTGCACTACCTATCACAAAGTGTGTGTATGCAGTAGTGTAACTATCACACCCTACGTGTGACACCCTGAGGGCCACAGTGGAAACAACCTTGCAGTCACAGAGTCGCAGGCCGGAAGCTGGCGGTGAGGACACACGTGACCTGGACCGGTCACGCACGTAGGACTCTCCTCCAAATGGCAGACGCAGGCGGCAGGAGACACCACACCCACACCCCTCGTAGCCTCACTTAGCACCCACCCAAGGTCGGTTCCACCTCGGACTGGTACGGGTGGTGGGCGCGTCAGAGCCAAGCCAAGGCAGAAGTCAGGCGACCATCAGAGCAGACATCACAGCGGACGACAGGACAGCTGCCAGGGTAGATTCAGGAGCAAAACCAGGAACGACAGCCCAGGCGGGAGTCAAAGGCGGAAGCCAGGGCGGTCTGTCAGCACCTACAGTTACAAAACGTCCCTATGACTACACGGTACCGACACTGGTTTAACGCCACTTAACCCAGCCCACTGCTGTTCCTACCCGAGTTTTTGACTAGCAGTCGTAAATGTTATCGGTCCAGACAACAGTTTTTTTTTTAAATCACCATAGCTCATTTGCACATGGGGCTGAGTTTGTATTTCTTTCTCCATAATGTACCCCCCCCTCCTCATATACAACGCGACTATAAAGGTGGACCATGCTCACACCAGTGGCACACTAACCCAAAACCAATATTGTCACCAGCAAAGTATAAAACTGACCAGTCGGACATTAACACAGTCGACAGTATTCCCTTTATATTTGGTACCGAACTAGAATAGGCAAACCCGTATCGACCTCAAA
>JADBJO010004848.1:0-2500 GCA_016801955.1 Conus betulinus
ACTATTGACGCTAGGACTTTATTATTGATAATTGATTGTAGTATTGCTCGTTCCTGTCTTGCTTGTAACCACATCATGTAACTACAAAAAAAAAAAAAAAAAAAAAAAAGTTGATATTACTGATGCATTGTAATTGTCTAATTATCATTCTTAGCAGCTTGCTGTATGTTTAATATTTTACAAAAGGACTCTATTTTCCCCCCTTTTATTTTCGTTTGGTGCAATTGCTTTCTTCCCGTTTTTCTTTTTTTTTTTTTTTTTTTTTTTTTTTTTTCCCTTTAAAGTCATATTCGCCTTAAATGTTAGTAATGAAACAACTCATCAATTGTTTTTAATGCATTGGAAAATTATGTGTGTTTGTTATAATTTTTGTAAGTCTTAGTCGCTAGTTTGCTTAGTAGTCGCTAGTCATGCTTAGTTATCCCTTAGTGGGGCAAGGGCCGGATGAAAAAAAGCATGTGTTTTGCTTATCTGTTACCCTTGGAAATAAAGATTATCATCATCATCATCATCATCTCTCTCTCTCTCTCTCTCTCTCTCCCCCTGAACTTTATATGCACGTTGAGACTTCGACGCTTAGTAAAACCACAGGCAATATACTTGGTGTTTTATTGTTTCTTTCCTTCTCTTTCTTTGTTTGCACGAATCCCCCCCCCCCCACTCTCTCTCTCTCTCTCTCTCTCTCTCTCTCTTCTCTCTCTCTCTCTCTCTCTCTCAATCTCCTCTCTCTCTCTCCGTCTTTCTCTCTTAGTTTTAATTCGTTTTGCTTGATTAAGGGTGTTTGGTTTGTGTATTTTCGAGACTGGTAGAAGAAGAGGATGGAAAGAGAAAAGGCAGTTATATTTAGGGAACATTACATTTGCATGCTTATTTGTTGATGTTCAAAGTCTGGAATGGATCGCAAATAGACGAATGGATAAATACGTATAAATAAGAAATCAATGAAGGACAGAATAAACAAATACATACATAAGTAGCTAAATACATGTGATCACACACACACACACACACACACACACACACACACACACACACACACACACACACACACACACACACACACACACACATACACACACACACACACACACACACACACACACACACACACACACACACACACACACACCACACGCACACACACACACACACACACACACACACACACACACATGTCATCTCTCTCTCTCTCTCTCTCTCTCTCTCTCTCTCTCTCTCTCTCTCTCTCTCTCTCTCTCTCTCTCTCTCTCTTATTTCATTTGCTTGATTAAGATGTTTGGTATTATGATTTTCGACTTGTCGAAGAAGAGGATGAAAGAGAAAAGGGTGTTACGTTTAGAGTAAATTACATTGCATGCTTATTTGTTGATGTTCAAGGTCTTGCCTGAATGCAAATAGTCGAATGGATGAATATGTATAAATGAATAAGAAATAAGAAATCAGTGAATGACAGAATAAACAAATGCATCAATAAGTAGGTAAAAAAAAATGTGATATCACACACAGACACACACACACACACACACACACACACACACACACACACACACACACACACACACACACACACACACACACACACACACACACACACGCACGCACGCATGCAAGCAAGCACGCACGCACGCACGCACGCACAGCACATACGCACGCACACACACACACTCGCACACACACACGCATACACACACACGCATACACACACACACACGCACAGACACACACCACACACACACACACACACACACACACACACACACACGCACGCACACACGCACGCATGCGCGCGCGCACACACACACGCACACACACACACACACACACCACACACACACACACACACACACACACACACACACACACACACACTCACACACACACACACGTACACGCACGCACACACACACACACACACACACACACACACACACACACACACGCACACACACACACACACACACACACACACACACACACACACACACACACACACACACACACACACACACACACACACACACACACACACACACACACACACACACACACCACACACACACACAACGTTGTCTCATTAAATGTGTTGGGGAAACGGTATCAAATGTGGGCTCCTTTTTGACATTAATCTGTCTGACAGCCCAAACAGATCAACCCGCCAGGGACCCAACAGTAAAGGGTGAAAAACGTAATCTCCTTAGTAGAGGTAATACAACGAAAGACGTCTATGTCTATGACGCAGTGAAACAAAAACGTATCTTCAAACTTAACTAAAACAACAACAAAGAATTGAAAAGGACGCTGCAGACGGGTGGACTGGCTGCCATGTTTGAAATATATAGTTCAAAGAATTGTCTAAGAAGAACATGGGGGTCATAAACGCCACTTTCTTTTAAATTGGAAGCCTCCCCACCCCCACCCCCACCCCCACCCCTTTGCTATGTAATTTCGCCATCTTTTGGCGTATTGCGACATTCCCGATGTAGTATGAATGCAGATTCCC
>JADBJO010004848.1:12500-17500 GCA_016801955.1 Conus betulinus
CCAAATAATCCCAACTAGTGAATCAGTTAGACATGGCTTCAAAGAATCCCAAGTAGTGAATCAGCTAGACAAGGCTCCAAATAATCCCAACTAGTGAATCAGCGAAACAGGGCTCCAAAGAACCCCAACAAAGTTAATCAGCCAGACAGGGCTGCAAATAATCCCAACCAGTGAATCAGCTAGACAGGGCTCCAAAGAATCCAAACCAGTGAATCAGCTAGACAGGGCTCCAAAGAATCCCAACCAGTGAATCAGCAGGACAGGGCCCCAAAGAATCCCAACCACTGAATCAGCAGGACAGGGCCCCAAAGAATCCCAACCACTGAATCAGCTAGACGTAAAAGTGGGCAGAAGAGCCGAATCGAGCTTGCCCAGCGTTGTAACTCCTTTTCCTCGACGGGAGGCAGGTTTTGTGGCCGTGATTACATAGTAAAATGGAACCTTCAGTCAATATGAACAAAAGATGTCTCTACCACTCTGGTGGAGCGTCATAAGAGGAAGATTGACTGGGTTGACCTTGTTCATTCAGGTCTCTTGATGCATCTGCCTTCATTCGTCTTCCGAGATAGTCACGTCTGTCAGCAGTTGTCTCTGAGATGTTCTCTGAGCGAATCAGTATTTTAGATACTCTCTCTCTCTCTCTCTCTCTCTCTCTCTCTCTCTCTCTCTCTCTCTCTCTCTCCTCTCTGTCTGTCTGTCTGTCTGTCTGTCTGTCTGTCTCTCTCTCTCTCTCTCTCTCTCTCTCTCTCTCTCTCTCTCTCTCTCTCTCTCTCATGCTTATGGAACAATACCAGATACATCAAAGCTGAAATCAACAACGATGATACGACCATAAAAGAGGATGTGATGTGTTTGCCCATCGGATGCTCCTGGATGAACTAGGTAGGCAGCAAGGGGGCAAGAGGGTTATCACCCTTGACATGCATCCATACATATGAACATTGTTTCGTGTCTTCAGTGGAGTTTCCTGTGTCGCTTTGACGTAATACGCCGGTGCATTGGCATCGAATATAGATGCCAGCCGGCGTCAGTGTTATCCCCGCACAACAAGTCAGTCTTGGTCCGTCTCAACCAGACAGAAATAGGCCAAGGGTGTGGAAAGTAACATCTGGGGGAAAGAGACAGGAGGGTCTCCTAGGAAACACAACCAGTGAATCGGATAGATGGCGAAATGGAAGTGCACGAGAGCTGAATCGAACTTGTCCAGCGTTTTAACATCTTCACGGTGGTGAGTAGCAGGCTTGTGCCGCTGATTACTTTTCTGAAGGAAACCTGCATTCAAAGCAAAAAGGTGTCTCCATCACTCTGGTGGAGAGTCGTAAGAGGAAGAGGAAGTAGATTCCGGTTTCATTCAGAAATGTCGGTGCTTCTGCCCACGCTTTTTCTTTCAACACAGTCGCGTCTCTCAGCCCGAATCACTGAGATGTTCCCTGAGCACGTCAGTCTATTAGATAATCTGTCTGTCTGTCTGTCTGTCTGTCTGTCTCTGTCTCTGTCTCTGTCTCTCTCTCTCTCTCTCTCTCTCTCTCTCTCTCTCTCTCTCTCTCTCTCTCTCTGCTCACATTCCGAGAGAACAATATTGATAACAATTGATCCCATGCCTAAAGAACAATACCCAGTTCCATGCAAGCTGAAATTATCAACATAGATGAAACAACCCATGAATAATAGACGGACAACACGACAAACAGGCAATGAATCAAGCAGAAGGTGGTTTACCCTCAGATCATCCTGGGCCTCGCAGGGATGGAGGAAGGGGGCACGAGGTTATCTCCCTTGACATGCTGACACATATCCAGATGGATAAACATTACGTTGTGCCTTCAGTTGGCTTTCCTGTGTCTCTTTGACAACACGCCTCGTATCAAGGATATCGAATATAGACGCACACCAACGACACTGTAGTTCTCGTCAAGCAAGTCAGTCTTGGTCCATCTGAAGTGGAGAAAAACAAGACAGGGTCGTGGAAAGCAAAGCTGGGGGGGGGGGGGGGGGGGGGGGGGGGGTCCAAGGACCCCCAACCAATGGATCAGGTAGACGTAGAGGTAGAAGTACACAAGAAGCTGAATCGAACCTGCCCAGCGCTTTAACTCTTTTGCAGTGACAGGAGGCGTTTTTTGTGTGTCAATGACTATTGTGTAGAACGAAACCTGCAGTCAATGAAAAGAAAAAAGTTCTCCATCACTGTAGTGGGGGTGCCATAAGAGGTAGGATGAGTGGATTCCATTTTTTTTTAATTCAAGTTTCCTGGTGCTTCTACCTTCCTTATCTTCCAACACAGTCACGTCCGTCAGAGATCTCCTCTGTGCCGTCCCTTAAGCCGACCAGTATATTATAATAAAACAACTTATCTACAACTATAACACAAAAATAGAAAATCCACTTAATCAAAGATAAACAAAAAAAAAAAAACGCATATTACTCTTCTATCTCATCTCACCACTGACTGCTATCTATTAAGTATTTGCCAATTGGACTTTTAGCTAAGTGTAAAAAGAAAAGATATGTTTCACTTGCTGACAGGAAAAACATTTTGAATAGGCTGTGCAGACGTATTTTGGATGATTTTTTTCATTAAGTTACACAAAAGAATGTGATCAGTTGATATGCTATGACCACATATACAATGTATATTTTTGACATACTTTGTTTTAAACACATCCAGTTTCCATCTACAGATCAAGGAACTTATCTGCCGTCTACGATACATGTTTTGATCGTAATTACTTAACTTTTCATGAATATTTTTCATTTCATCGTGTAAACCAAAACACCCAGTTTCTCTTTCTATCAAATGAAAATTAGAAATTGTACTTTTTCTGCCAAAGTATAGCACTTGCACTGACATAGATAAATTTAAAAAAATGCGAATCTGCAGATCGTTTTGCTCCTTTCTTTGCTAGAACATCAACCTTTTCATTATATATATAACCCAATGGGAGGGCACCCAAAGAAATGTTACTTCAGTGTCTCTAACTGAGAGGAAATGGACTAAGTTATTTATTTCAGTGATCATCTCAGGTCGACTTTTAATTTAAAATTCTTCATTGCAGTAAGGACTGACTTAGAATCTACACATAAAACAACTTTAAACAAATTTTGAGGGTAATCAACAACAAACTTTAAGGCCATCATTATAGCAGTTAACTCCGCAGTAAAAAAAATAGATTTTTTTTTTCCGAGATAATAGGACTTTTCTTTGTTAAGGCCTGGGATATGTATGCTGCGCCTGCATGTTCATTGATTAATGATCCATCAGTGTATATCTTAAAATGGTTTGGGGTAGTGATCATGCAAATGCATTTTCATATTGGATGATAACAAATTAGTATTTTCAGCCTTTGTTAAATCTGTATGCTCAATATCAAAATGTGCTCGTACTAGTTTCCAGGGAGGGATAGGAGACACAACAGATCTTTTTGCAATAGATGTTAGTTCGATATCTGAGGATTCTAAAATCGAGGAAGTATATGTTCTTAGAGTCATCTGAGATGATATGTTTTTAGCCCTTTGGGAAAATCAGTGTCTGATTTAATATTTATTTCAGGGCCTATATTGTTGTCTATAGTAGAACTTCTTATAACAAATTTGGTGCATGCAAGATTCCTGTATTCTTCCAGTGGTAATATTCCCAGCAGCACTGTATGCTTTTGTACAAGAGGCATGTACTGGTAGTCCCATGGCTATCTTATACGCTTTGGAATCAATACTTTGAAGTTTTTTCAGTAAATATTTGGGTGCACTGAAGAACACCTCTTGTGCATACGTTAATTTTGATCTAACCAGTGCAGTAGAAAGGGTGCAAAAGAGTAACTGTGTCCTGAGCCCAAGCATGCTTGCTAATAATCTTTAATAGATTTAAAGTTTTTCGAGCTTTTGTTAGAACATGCTCTATATGAAAATTCCATGACAACTTTGATGTTAAAATTTACTCCAAGGAATTTAACTATTTTTGTATATTTGATGGGCATGCCTTTGACTTGAAATAAAGGCATATTAACTGGATCAGATCCAGTATTAAATAACATCATGTGTGTTTTTTTCAGTTGATATTTGCAAACCATTTTCAGTCATATAATCAGAAAAGGTATTTAGTTCTTTCTGATATAACTTTTAATATAGTTTTGTGATCTGACAGATGTACTTTTTTTTAATGTCACTTTCATCCATATGCATATGTCATCTGCATATTGGACTAGTTCTATATTTTCAGCAAATTTTTGTGGGTAAATCGTACATTAGAATACTAAAAAGTAAAGGGGCAATAACAGACCCCTGAGGAATACCCATGTGTAATTTTCTTCTTGTAGAGTAGGAGTTCCCTACCTTCGTTCTAATATATCTATTTTCTAAGAAGTTTTTAATAATAAAATCATAAATGTTTCCTGACAATCAATCTCTCTTTAAGTTTATAAAAGCAAACGAGAGAGTGCCATACTTGATCGTAAGCTTTAGTGATATCAAAAAAGGTTGCTAGTAAACATTTTCTCCTGGAAAACTGATGTTTAATTTGAGTGGTAAGTTTTACCAAGTGTTCAATAGCACTTCTACCCTTTCGAAAACCTGCTTGGTTTGTTGGGATAACTTTGTTCTTTTCACAAAAGTAGTTTAGTCTATTTTAAAACAATTGTTTCATAAGTTTACAGACATGAGAAGTTAATGAAATAGGCCTGTAACTATCTATACTTTCTTTCAGTTTACCTTCCTTGTGAATCGGTACTATTACTGATTCTTTCCATATTTGTGGCAAATGACCTGAGCTCCAGCATTTTTTTAAAATATACTAAGTAAAATGCTTATCCATTTGTCTGGAAAATGCTTAATCATTTCGTTTGAAATGGCGTCAATCCCAACAGAAGTCTTTTTGTTTGGGAGAGAATCTATGGCGTCTTTCACCTCTTGAAATGTAACTGGGGCGTTGAATGTCGCTCGTGTCATTATCAGATGCATCATTAAAGACATGGGTACATTCTTTATCCTCTCTGAATTTTCTTTGGTTT
>JADBJO010004848.1:22500-37500 GCA_016801955.1 Conus betulinus
GATGTGATAAGAAAAGAGAGAACGACAGAAACAAACTCCAAGCGCGCACCTCAGCCAATTCTCCAAGAATTTGCCCAAGTTGTGAGAAAGTGTCACTTGAATCTACTCCAGAGGAAAAGCTCCCCAGCTGTAGAATAGCAAGACTGGGGGAGGTTCCATCCACACACAGAAAAGAGAAATACATGTCCACCACTCTACTGAACATTAAGTGGTGGCGGTTGTGTTCCTCTCTCCTGTAGCGAGGACGGGTGGCCAAAACTGTCTTTGAATACAGCTGATAATAGTGACGGGAGAAGCAGGAACGCATAGGTGAGAATGAAAAAAAAACACAAGAAAATAGTTAAAAAAAACAAACAAACACACACACAAAATGATGTGACTGAAACTGGGACAAAAGAAGCGTTAGGTGGTGGTGTGGCTGAAGGGGAAGGGAGGGGGGGGGGGGTGGTTGAGGGAAGGGAAGGGGATAGAAAGGAAAGGTGGGGGTTGGACAAAACGAGAACGCCCAAATTGAAACAAAACAATCAGAACAATAGAGAAAGGAGAACAGAACTACAGGGGAAAACAAGGAGGAGGAGAAGAAAGGGAAGGGGGGGTGGGGGGGGGGGGGGGGCGGGGGGGGGGGGGGGGGGGGGGGGGGGGGGGGGGTGGGGGGGGGGTGGGGGGGTGGGGGGGGGGGGGGGTGGGGGGGGGGGGGGGGGGGGGGGGGGGTGGGGGGAGGGGGGGGTGGGGGGGGGGTGGGGGGTGGGGGAGGGGGGGGGGGGGGGGGGTGGGTGGGGGGGGGGGGGGGGGGGGGGGGGGGGGGGGGGGGGGGGGGGGGGGGGGGGGGGGTGGGGGGGGGGGGGGGGGGGGGGGTTGGGGGGGGGGGGGGGGGGGGTGGGGGGGGGGGGTGGGGGGGGGGGGGGGGGGGGGGGGGGGGGGGGGGGGGGGGGGGGGGGGGGGGGGGGGGGGGGGGGGGGGGGGGGGGGGGGTGGGGGGGGGGTGGTGGGGGGGGGGGGAGCAGAGAGAGGAAGAGAGAGGTGAGAGAAGAGAGAGAGAGAGAGAGAGAGAGTTTCTGTAGGCCTGTCACGAGGAGGTGTGTTAATTAAAGTGGTCAGAAGAGAAGTGAGGAAAAGGCGGTAAAAAGGATGGGGAAAAAAGGCAAGGAAAGAACAATAGCCACACACAGGACAGGTCCGAACTTGTGTGGAAACAAGAAGAGCGCGGAGAGTGGTAGCGAGGTGGGTTGTGTGCAACAAAATAAGCCACAATGAATACAAGAGCTTCAAAGTTTCGGCAGAAAGAAACAAGACATAAATACCAACTATACATTTCATTATCTACACTCTTACTTATAAATCAATTTAGGAAATTGCAAAACTCTCTTGCTTTAAAAGCTTTGTACAGGTAAATGCAGAGGTTTTTCACAGTTTTTTGCATTAACGGAGGATAACAATAGATTTAGATGAAAAGCATTTGCTATTCTGTAATATTTTGGAGCGATCAATTCTTTTCTTAATTTATCGTATAATGGACAGCATAAGACAAATGAACTTCGTTTTTTCTTCAGTATCCTTACAAAATGGACACAATAGATCATTAGGTGTAGGGATTCCTGTATCTATAGTAATGAACAGCAAGGTCTGATGCACCAAAACGAAACAATGACATTATATGTTTTAAGTGTCTCTCCATATCTAATTGTAAATATTTTGGAATACAGTGCATGTAATCGCAAAATCTTTCTATACATTGAATACCGCTCACTATTTTCCACATGGTCTTGCCAGTTTTGCCATCTACAATCGATAAGCCGCTGCTTAAACAAACTAAAAAAATTCATTTGCATCTCCAACACCTTGGTTTAACCATACATACCCAAAACCATTCTGAACAGATATAATAATCTTACATTTGTTACCCAGTTTCCTTTTGCCGTCTGGTCTAAATGTAGCAGCATTAAATACGCTTTCTTTGGTAGCCTGTGTTTCATCCATCTGTACTAACTTTAAACCAGTAGGAAATACATCGAACAATAGAGTTAATAGTTATTGGGAATCTGCCTAATTCATTATACACAAGATCATTTGGTGTTTCGCATATCAACAGACAAAAATTTCTAAGGGCAAACAAAGT
Organism: Conus betulinus; assembly: GCA_016801955.1. NCBI lineage: Eukaryota > Metazoa > Mollusca > Gastropoda > Neogastropoda > Conidae > Conus > Conus betulinus. The sequence continues at coordinate 24,616 of JADBJO010004848.1, forward strand.
GGATCTTTTCACAGTACTGTGTAGCTTTTTCCATCCCCCATATTTCAGAACCATATTGCAATTATTGGCTGTATCTGAGCATCAAAAAGTTTTAGAAAAACATCAACAGAATAATTATTGCACTGACGCAATCTCTGCATTATACTCAAAAGAGTTGCCCCTTTTTGCCTTGCCTAGCAGCAATATCCCTACATGCCACAGTAAAACTTAATCTTGTTGAAAAATAAACTCCTAGATATTTATATGCATTAACTACAGGCATGTTATTGCCATCATATATCCATCTCTCTCTCTCCCACACCCAATAACCACCCTTTCCTGAAAACAAACAATATTACTCTTATCCATATTCACCCTTAAACAAAGTGAAGAGGATGCTCTCTGTAAACACTATTTTAACTGTGTTTGCAGACCAATAATAGTCTCGGAAAGAAGAAACAACATCATCAGCCAATAAAAGGATAAAACAATTCAAGCGAATCGGACAGAAAATTGACACCATGTCTGCCGTTATTGATTACCTCTATAGACCAGTTCATTCATTTATAAATAACGAGAAAAGAATTGGACTGCAATATAAGATCTCCTTCACTTCACAGACGAGCAAGATAACTGGTTAGTAAAGGTAGCACCACATCTAATACGAGCCTTCACACTGGTGTACATACTTTTAATACAACGAAAAAGTTTTCCTCTGATTCCATTTTTTTTCAGCAAAACAGGCCATAGTAAGTTTCTATTAATAGTATCAAAACATTTTCTCAAAATCGATAAAAGGCAACATAAAGTTTTCGATTATTACAAAATTGTTTTTTGAACGCATGATGCCAGCAGTGTAAATATAAATGGTCAAATAGTAGAGTAACCAGCTTTAAACCCAGCCTGATATTCTCCAGTAATATTATTTTCTGTTACCCCAGTCCTGTAAGCGACGGTTAATAATTATACCATATACTTTTACTACTTGTATCACACAAACTTATACCACGATAATTTCCCGGATTATTGGCATTCCTTTCTTATAAAGGGGCAAAATAATCGATTCAGTTCCAACCATCCGGGTAGAAAACCTTTCTTAAAAAGAACATTGAAAAAAGGAATCATCATCATCGTCATCTAAACCGGTAATTATTACTTCCTCATTTTCCGGATGAGCAGAGAGAGAGATGAGAGATGAGAGAGGGAGAGAGATGGAGAGAGGGTGACGAGAGACTAGAGAGAGAGGAGAGGAGAGGGGAGGGAGGAGAGAGAGTGGTGTGTGTGAGAGAGAGAGAGAAAGAGAAAGAGAGAGAGAGAGAGAGGAGAGATTGAGACGAGAGAGAGACAGAGATGAGAGAGGATTATCAATGCGAGTCATTTTCAGATTTCAGAATGGTCAGGCAAACAGGGAGAACGAGAGTTGGAAAACAGACGACTTAGTAGGACGTAGAAAATAAAGAAAGGACGAAGGCAAATGTGAAGACAAGAAGGTATCTAGGACAGGTTGGGTGGGGTTGTGGGGGTACAAAACGACATAAATAAGTTGTTGGAAAGTCAGAGATTACCAAAATTTTAAAACAGACTGATCGCCAAGGTAAAATGAAGATTGAGAGGGTGCATTTATGTGATCTTAACCGATGGAATGCAAAGATAAGGATTCAATAAATAGGCAAATACCAAACCAGTGAATAGAATAGGGAGAATTCCATATTGGTGAAATGCAGACAGGAATCCATATGTCAGTATAAAGAAAATAAAATGAATACACCGGTTAATAAAATGATTGAATTCTGTAAACGAAGTAAATTAGGCGTCCTGGGGTGCTGTCGCATGTTGACACATGTCCTTCCGTGGTTCAAAAGGTATGTTTGTTGTTTTTTTCAATTTCTTATTTTATTGCAGAATAGTAACTTCAGGAGTTTTATCAAAGGAATCATCTCGTCAATGTCGTCAGTTAAAAACACTACAAAAGGTTCGGAAGGGACCCATTTTGGGAATCCCAGCTTTTGTAAAGCGTTTCATGTGCTGTTCAAGATTTTCTTTAAGCAGGCTCATGGAAGCTAAATAGGGAACAAAATTATACCTCTTCCTGAATTTTCATCTTATTGACTCGTACCACGCTATGCACTCTTTTATGTCTGGGTGAGGATAGAGAGTAACAAAGCAAAGTGCTCCTCTGGAGAATCACAGTTAGATAGCGATAGAATATGATTATTCGCCAGAATAAAACCTTTATAATCTTAAAGGTGCAGACCTAAGAACCTAATCACATGGCACCTTTTTCATGCACAGCTGTACAGACGACGGCACTTTAATAGTATGACTTTATAGTCTGTCCCTGTTTTCACAACTACACACAGGTGCCAATTGTGTTAATATTGAGAGTGGGGTAGGCAGGTGAGAGATGTACTGAGAGAGAGTATCTGGGAGAGTTCGAGAGTTTAGGGGGTTAGATTGTGGCATAGTTTTAGACGGTGCATTTTAATGGTAGGCTAACTGAATAGATTTAGCTTGCTGAGAACGCATTCATATCTGATTCAGCCAGACACAGCAACAGAATACCTTCTGAACTGTGCATTTAAAATACCAGGCCTACTTAGGCAAGAGTAAACTGAGAGAGAGAATAGATTAGAGAGAAAGAGAGGAGAAGAGGAAGGCAGAGAGGAAAGAAGAAGTTCAAATTATTGGTATGTGGTCTTGTTTGTTTAAACACATCCCTTAAAATATGCATGTAAATTCGTATTTTTGTTGGTACTGAGTTTCAGACATAAAGTTCAGGGGTAAGATTGGGCGTGGTTTTGTACTGATCAATGCGTGGATAGAATCGAATGGGTTTCTGCAAATGGGTTCACTTTCTGCAAACCAGGACGTTCATAGTCACGGAATGAGTAGACATTTCAACTATAAATGATGACTTTTTTAAATTCAAGTCGTTCATTTATTTAATAAAAAAATATATCTAGCGGTTTTAGTTTCGCATGCGTTGATTGTTTCGAATGGATTCTGGTGGGCATCGCTACACACTTAGCCCGTCTTGTTGGAATGAAACTGATATGTGAACGATATGCGCATTGAAGAAAAGTTCAAGTGTAGTAACGTTATCACTGCGAAAAACATCGGATGGTTGGCGAGTGGTTGTAATCATAGATTTCATTCGGAGTGGGTGTATGGCCATTACGTTTGAATGACACCATTCTCATACTTCCACTCGACATCCTGTTTGTTTGTAGGGTTTCGTAAGGTTTCTCTTGTTAGTGGAGTACTTTCACTCGTTTGGAGAAAAGAGTCTTCAGCGAATGGTTGCACCCTTCTCCTCTGATATGTGTAATGTTGATTTTACTCATGAAAGTACAGAGTAGGAGTGGGTACAACACTGAACTTTGGGGACTCCGCAAGTCTTTAGAATATGTTTTGACCCATTACGTAACACCTAATAATCCCTGCCGTTCAAGTATGGTTGGAATGGTGACACCTCGCGCAAACTGCTCACACTGATAGTCAGAGAGAGAGAGAGAGAGAGAGAGAGAGAGAGAGAGAGAGAGTGAGTGTGTGTGTGTGTGTGTGTGTGTGTGTGTGTGTGTGTGTGTGTGTGTGTGTGTGTGTGTGTGTGCGAGTGCGTGCGTGCGTGCGTGCGTGTGTGCGTGCGTGAGCCTCTGTGTGTATATGTGTGTGTGTGTGTGTGTGTGTGTGTGTGTGTGTGTGTGTGTGTGTGTGTGTGTGTGTGTGTGTGTGTGTGTGTGCAAATTTACTGAGTCTTGCCATCGAAGGAAGCTTGGAATGAAGGTGACTTTGCCGAACAACTCACACAGATTTGACGAATGATTCCGTTCGGGAAGGGCGGGGAAGGGGGGTGTCACTTTGGCATTTTGAAGCCTTGAAAGGAGACAGTAGTCTCAGTATAAAAATTGTTTATGTCTATGAAAGACTCGACGATGTGAGCCAAAGCTACGTTCAGTGGAAATGCTGGTACGCTGTCAGAAAAACCATGAACTTTATGGTTTCTCAACTCTGCTAGGAGCGTTCCTACGTCATGTTCAGTACGAAGAGGGATACAATCATGACAATCATGACGAGCTGCTGCAATCCAGATTGGTTTACAAAAACCATACCAAAGAAGCAAAAGATGCGTATTCGTCAAATCTTCTCAGAGTTTGTGAAGTTTGAACAGTGGCATCTGTTTTGGGCAAGAAATCTATGTTAAATGTATCAGGCTAATTGTATGTTTTGAGTGTTGTGAACATGTGCGTGTTATTTTTAGTAAACGAGTATGTTCATTGCCCACACGATGATCGTTGTGCCTATTTTTTCTTTATCTGTGATCGTTTTTTATTGAGTTATTATATTTTGGCATTTCAGTTCCTTTCATGTGAATTGCCTCCTCGCGTGTTTGTCAAAAAAACATATGCTTCCTTCAGTCAGTCGCGGAGAATATTTTCTTGCAGTATTTTTGGAGGCAGCCAAAGCCTCCTCGGGGCATGATTAACTTTTTTCATTGCGTGTAATCGTGCGTGTTGATCTATGGTGATAAGAAATGCCTGGTACTAGAATGGAACCGTTAAGTGTCGGAATGTTTAGGTCACAGAAGCAAGCTCTTTCATTAATGTTTTGGAAAGAGCGGAATGAATTAGGTGCTTATGTTGCCTTTGGTGAATGATTTTGGAAGCTCGCCGATGTTCACTTACGCCAGCACTTGTCACTGAAACTTCTGATAACACTGCTTTGTTTCCCGTGCATATGTGATTAATGAGAATCGCAGATGTTATTCTTGTTTGGGTTTGTACTACCTGATGGAGAGACTAGATTAACAGGATACTTGTCCGAGCTGGTGTCATTTTCATATTATCACAGAGGAGAGAGAGAGAGAGAGGAGGAGGAGAGAGTGGAGGAGAGAGGAGAGAGGAGAGAGAGAGAGAGAGAGAGAGAGAGAGACAGACAGACAGACAGACAGACAGACAGACAGACAGACAGAGACAGAAAGACAAAAAGACAGACAGGCAGGCAGACAGACAGGCAGGCAGACGGACCGGCAGGCAGACGAACAGACAGACAGACAGAAAACGAAAGAACGCACAACATGTTATCTATTGAGGGATGGAAATAAGCACATAATGGCTTTTTCATCCAGAACTCAAACAGAGAGAGAGAGAGAGAGAGAGAGAGAGAGAGAGAGAGAGAGAGAGAGAGAGAGAGAGACAGAGAGAGACAGAGAGAGACAGAGAGAGAGACATAGAGAGAGAGAGAAAGGGGGGGGGGGCAGAGACAGACAGAGACAGAGTGACAGAGTGACAGGGACAGAGAGAGAAAAAGAGAGACAGACAGACAGACCGACAGACAGACAGAGGCAGAGAGAGACAGAGAGAGAGACAGAGAGAGGTTGACATGGTGACCAACAGTGACTGTAAGAAAGAAGTGGTGCAGTTCATCTGGGACAGACTATTCCATGACACCGCATCTCGTGCATCGTGGACTTAGTTGTGCCAATATGTTTGCACTGAAGATCGATCGCCTTATCTGACCCGACCACCTTTGACAGCTCTCTTGCCTAAATCCCCACATCGCACATCCACCACAATACATACATAGAGAGAGAGAGAGAGAGAGAGAGGGAGAGGAGAGAGAGAGAGAGAGGAGAGAGAGGAGAGAGAGAGAGAGAATTCGAGTGTGGGGCAAGTCAAGGCGATGTTAGGCAAGTCAAGACATTACTTGCCTGGACCTTTGAGCCAGTTCTGGAAGGTAACACACAAACACACACACACCACACACACACACACACACACACACACACACACATATATATATATATATATTATGTGTGTGGTGTGGGAATCTCACACAGCAGTGTGTAATCCAGCCTGTGTCAACTGGTAGTGCGCACGGGGGTCTTGGTGACCTCGTTACCGCGCGGGATAAAAAGTGCAAAGTTGCGTTAACTGTGCCTGTTTTGCATCAAGCTTGCTGGCGACACAAGATGTGTAAAATGAAAAATTCTTTTTTCCCGTGCAAGAGCAGTCTCTCAAGTGTTTTTTGCCCCTTCTTTTGGCTGTTTAAGCGCGGGGTTGGTTACTGTCAGCCTTTTCTCACCATGCCACCACGAAAGAAAACTAGCACCTTTGACAAAACCAGGGCGATTGCGTGGATACAAGATGGCATTGCAAAGGCTGAAGTGGCGCGACGACTTGGTGTGCATCATTCAGTTATTGTTAGACTGAATCAGCGTTTTTTAGGGCGACCAACAGCGTTGAAGAGAGAGGCCACGGTCAGGTCGGCCTAGGCAGACTACTACTCCCAGAGAAGATCGTTTCATCGAGAGGCAGGCCCTATTGCAGCGGGATACCACTTCCACCAGCATCCAAAGGCAGCTTCGTATGGCAAAATAACACCATCCTCAGCCGTCAAGCCATAAAAAACCGTCTTCACCACTTCGGCCTCAGATCACGTCGCCCAGCTGTTCGACCACGACTGCTAGCAGCCCATAGGCTGGCTCGCCGAGCTTTCTGCCATCGTCATGTGAGATGGAACCAACAACAGTGGTCCCAGGTCCTCTTTTCAGATGAGTCGCGGTTTAGTCTTGAACACAATGACGGCCGAACTAGAGTTTGGAGCGTGTTGGTGAACGTTACATTGATGCAGCTGTTCGCCAGACCAGGGCCTTGGGGGAGGATCTGTTATGGTATGGGGTGCCTTCAGCCTCCACCACAAGACACCACTCTACCATATTGATGGAAACCTCACAGGCATCCGCTATCGGGATGAAATCCTGGCGCCTTTCGTTGTTCCGACCATGCAACGGATAGGACCCATGGCAGTCTTCCAAGACGACAATGCTCGGCCACATAGGGCCCCGGGTGCCGAAAACTTCATTGTGCAGGCCGGCATCAACAGGATGATCTTCCCGGCGTATAGTCCCGACCTCAATCCCATCGAGCATATGTGGGATGAGTTGGGGAGACGTGTGAAGGAGAACCATCCACTCCCAGAGACCGCCAGGATCTCTTCCAAATGCTGCAACTGGAATGGCAGAGAATCCTCAGAGGGTCATCAGAACACTGGTCAACTCGATGAGGAGTCGCTGCGTGGAATGTCTCGCCAATGGCGGTGGCCACACCCACTATTGAAATGATTTTGTGAACTGAACAGATTTTGCGAACTTTGATTTCGACCCATCCTCTGTTTAATTGTCTGTAAATCAACAACCGTTCATTCGATCCCAATGAAATTCAATGTACGTTTGAACAAGATAATGAATTAAATCTGTTCCCAAGGGGGGGTGTGTTAATTAAAAATGGTACAGGCATCCGAATTTCTGAGATCAGACAAACAGCCACACGCACCGACGCATCCGTAACAGTGATAGCATCCCCTGTTCCTCCGGTGCCAGACGTCTGTGACGCAGAGTTGCTGATTGTGCGATGGGTTCCAATGACAAGTCAACAACGAGACGGACAAGTTTCATCCTGTTAATGGATATGTCTCTGAGACCGTTGCTGAAGTGTCACACGGTGGAATATCATTTGGAAAGAAGGCGCGGATTACGGATCCGCCATGAAGTCTGGGACCTATAATGGAACCCCGGAGTGTCGTTTTCACCATCCTCATTCCCGTCAGCCATTAACAAAAAAAGGGGATGAGAGGGAAGTAGAGGGGAGAGGGTTTGTCTTTAACTCTTTCAGTTCCAATCGTCATGGGATTTGGCATTTCTAATGCCCGTCTGGTTTTTACAGTCACTTTCGTCGATGCCTATGGCATCGCCATTTCCCTAGCAGAGTTCTTCATCTTCTATAACTCGGTGGGGAATGACAGGGACACCACACTGGACAGTTTGTGCAACACGGCTTTTGCCTCTGCAGATGGTGACCCTAATCACTCTTCGGGTTCCCCCTTTGTCCACTCTTCTCCCTCCTTTAAAAGTTTCCTGTAGGATTGTTTTAAACAGATTTATCGAAGCTTTTTTATGGCCAAGCCAACGCAGGTGTGTATGTGTGTGTGTGTGTGTGTGTGTGTGTGTGTGTGTGTGTGTGTGTGTGTGTGTGTGTGTGCCTGCGTGCGTGAGTGCGTGTGTGCGTGCGTGCGTGCGTGCTTGCGTGCGTGTGTGTGCGTGCGCGCGAGTGCGCGCGCGCGCGTGTGTGTGTGTGTATGCGTGTGTGTGTGTGTGTGTGTGTGTGTGTGTGTGTGTGTGTGTGTGTGTGTGTGTGTGTGTGTGTGTGTGTGTGCGTGCGTGCATATGTATGTATGTATGTATGTATGTATGTATGTATGTATGTATGTGTCTGTGTCTGTCTGTCTGAGTGTCTTTCTGTCTGTCCGTCCGTCTCTCTGTATGTCCGCTTGTGTGACTGTCTGTCTGTGTCTGTGTTTGTGCGCCTGTGCCTGTGTGTACCAATCGTCCGAAGTCATCAGATCTGCATAAGGTCCAGTGTGCTGTTCATTTGTGATTTGGTCCAGTAATTTAAGTGTCTTCTAGTAACACCTTGTTAGATCCAGTACATTAAGTGTCTTCTAGTAACACCTCGTTTGATCCAGTACATTAAATGTCTTCTAGTAACACACCTCGTTAGATCCAGTACATTAAGTGTCTTCTAGTAACACCTCGTTAGATCCAGTACATTAAGCGTCTTCTAGTAACACCTCGTTAGATCCAGTACATTAAATGTCTTCTAGTAACACCTCGTTAGATCCAGTACATTAAATGTCTTCTAGTAACACCTCGTTAGATCCAGTACATTAAATGTCTTCTAGTAACACCTCAAATCCGCAGCTCAAATTCTTCTTTTCAGATCAGTCACTTAAAGGAACTTGAAAGAAAACGGTGATATTTTAAACTTGTAATGAACTTTCCTTTCTTCATGCACCTTCCAACATTTATCGGCCTAATGACAGAATCTCTCGAAATGCCGCGGCAATAATTGACCATCGATGCTGCCGAGTCTTGCTATGGCGTTGGTACGCCTGCATTGAAAGGGTTAAAGTGTGCGGCACTTCATGCCCAACCCTCGTAAAAAAAGAAACCCATTTCAGATTCCTCCTTCGCATATACCAGCTATTGTCAAACTCTACGACAGACTCATCGAGACGAAGGGAAATGGAGAGGACCAGGGATTCCTCACAAGACACCAAGAGGGGTGCTCAGTTATCCTTGCTTCGCGACGGAATGATGATTGTGTTATTAGGAGGCCTAGAACGTTATATCAGAAAAGGCGTTGTCGCTGGGGACAGAGCAAATGACTTAGCAGCAGCGCAGTGTCCAATACGTTGTTTCGTGTAATGTCATGTTGCCCTTTGTATCTCTCTCTAACGCCGAAACTTCCTGAGAATTAGTCATCTGGGTATAGCACAGTGTGGACAGAACAGGCATATGCTGACTGGACCAATTTATTGTCATGACATTGGGGACACCAAAGAAGATGAACACACACACACACACACACACACACACACACACACACACACACACACACACACACACACACACACACACACACACACACAATTACATAGTCCGGCACACTCTACTGTCCAGTTATTTGAAATTGTTACCATAGTTTGCAGAATTTATTATTTTTTTCCTCGTATCTCCTGAAGTTATGTAGCCATAGAGATCTCAGAATTCCAAATGGTTTATTGTACATTGGCATCACTAGAAAGACAGGATGAGGACGGAATAAAGGGACATGAAGTTTTCCTTTCACACCAGATTTTCTTAGAACGGCTTGCAGAGTTTTTCGTTTTCTATTCACAGAGTCAAAACGCTTTTTTTTTAAAAATTCCAGTAAAGCAACACGCAGTTTAGACGTGTTAGCAGAAATGTTTGCATTATTGTGCAGAAGATGAATATATGCTCTACAGTTCTATAGCCAAAATTGACTGAAGCCTGTCTATTTTTTCTGTTTTTTTTTTTTTTTTTTCTGTTTCATCTTCTACGCAACCTCAATAGCATCGTGTGTTCGTGGCTCATTCTGATCTCTCTTCCACAGCTGCAGCCCGACCCGGCCGGCCATAGTCCAGGCACAGCAATCCACAGAGAGCAGTCAACATCAAGCCGTCTTGAGGTAATCCACAGAGCACACACTTCGATGGTGTTCAGTGTTGCCTGTTCTGATCCAACATACGCTGGACACCACCTACTTAACCCCCTAATGACGACGATGATTGCTTAGTCGCAGAGCTGGAAAAACTGAAACACTGCCTCCAGAGGGCGCCACCATGTGCGTCCAACGACTCGCCCCATGAACTTTACGATACCTTTGAACACGACAGAATTAAACCAAGGCCACTGACGTGCACAGACATTTGAAACTGAGGCCATCATGTGAGCAGTGCATGCACAGCCAGAGTTCGAGACTTTTAAAAAATGCTGATGGATGAGACTCTGGATAATAGGGATGGTGCCAGGGATCTCCATTCTGGTCTGAGACTTCATGACAGGGATTTTTCTCTGACATTACATTCATGGCATTTTCCCGCGTCAGTGAGGCCCGAGAGATACTGCCACATGCCGTCTTGGTCAGAAAATTCGAGCAACACTCTCAGAGACGCATCCATTCCGCGGAGAAGCTCGACTGCATGGTCCCACCACCTTCCAGTTGAGCTAGTGGTTAAGTCAACAGTAGGTAGGAGCCAGTCGGGATGGAGAAATTCCACACGTTAATGGCTCTGAGGGGAATCGAACCCACAACACGACACAACTGTCTTCTTCGTCAAGGCGGCTGGAGTTTTTCTTGTTCTAGCTTTTCGCCAGTCATTTCTTCAGAGTATGTGTGTATACTTACTTACAAAACTTTTAAAGCAATACCCATGATAGATATCTGGTAGGTTTAAATTTTTTTTTAATGTATATTGGAATTACTGTAGATTTCGACATCTCATTTGGGAAACTCTAAGATCAAAGAGCTTAATGAAAAATGTTATTTAAAAAATTTTTAAAAATGCTCGAATCAGTATGTTTGAACATCGCATGAGTAATTTTGTCTGGATCAGCACTTTTCTCGACTCTGATATAACCAATACTGGCTGGCACCTCACATCTGGCACCTCACATCTGGCACCTCACACATCTGGCACCTCACATCTGGCACCTCACATCTGGAACTGGTTCAGAGAGAGAGAGAGAAAGAGAGAGACAGAGAGAGAGAGAGAGAGAGAGAGAGAGAGAGAGACAGAGAGAGACAGAGAGAGAGAGAGAGAGAGAGAGAGAGAGAGAGAGAGAGAGAGAGAGAGAGAGAGAGAGAGAGAGAGAGAGAGAGAGAGAGCACTTCCGTGATGTCGTTACGGGGAAAACTGATCACAATTTGCACTCCATCCCATTGTTGCGGTATCTACGATGTCAGCGAAATGTGATCCTGCACACGCCTGTATGTGTGGAGGCGAAGGAACGGAGAACGGAGGGGAGACATTCGATGAAAGTGAAATCGTGGTCGAAGATGGATCGGCTATGACAAAGCAGGCGGAAAGGTGCACTTAGAATTGTATTGAATCTGCGCGCTCGAGCGCGCGCGTGCGCGCGTGCGTGCGTGCGTGCGTGCGTGTGTGTGTGTGTGTGTGTGTGTGTGTGTGTGTGTGTGTGTGTGTGTGTGTGTGTGTGTGTGTGTGTGATGGTGAGGAATCTCTCTCTCTCTCTCTCTCTCTCTCTCTCTCTCTCTCTCTCTCTCTCTCTCTCTCTCTGTCTCTCTCTCTGCTCTCTCTGTCTCTCGCTGTCTGTCTGTCTGTCTGTCTCCTCTCTCTGCGTCTGTCCTGCCTGTCTGTCTCTCTCTCTGTCTCTCTGTCTCTCTCTCTCTCTGTCTCTCTCTCTCTCTCTCTCTCTCTCTCTCTCTCTCTCTCTCTCTCTCTCTCCTCTCTCTCTCTCTCTCTCTCTCCAGAAATGTAATGGCGCCCTTTGAAATCGTTCCACGTGTATTTCAAAAGTTGTGAGTGGTTTTAAATAACCACTTTCTAGCATCTGCATACCTTTTCAAATTCATATATGAAAGGATTACCCTTAACATAATGGACATTCATGATTCTGATCTGGTTTGCAGTTGCAGAAAAGACATGGGCTACCAAAGTCCTGCATTGCTTGCATTCGTGCAGTGTTGCTTATGTCCGGGCTAATCATGGAGTTGAAGATGTGTCTCAGAGTCTTAACAAATAACTGAACTGAGACGGCAAGTCTGGCATGATTGCATCTATAGTAGTGACACAGTTGCGCTATAAAGACTCAGTAAGCAACACCATGTGACAAAAGCACACACTAAAATGGATATGAATAGGCATACCAAGAGCACACTAACTAACGTTAGATTTAGTGTTTCTGAAAGGGGGGCGGAATAGCTCAGTTGGCTGGCGCCGGACTCGTAATGTTGGTGATCCTGGGGTTGCGGGTTCGAATCTGCGCCGGGTAGTTTCGGTACAGGGGGATTTTTCCCTCGGAGTTAACATTGATTCTGACTCCATTTCCCATTTAGTCCTTCGAATGAGACTGTAAACCGAGGTTCCGTGTGTGAACGCACGCATAACATCTTGCCCACACGTAAAATCCCATCACCAACTTTTTCGGAAGAGAAGACCAGTTTTGGCCGTTAGTATGGGTGACACGTTGCACATAGCATGCACCCTGCGTAAGAAATGGAAAGAATGAAGGAAGTAAGGAAACTGAGTGACCGATATTGAGTGATATGGACGGGAAAACACGTGAAACGACTGAATGAAGCGCCAGCTGGCAGCTCTTCAGTCGGCACTACCCAGGTAGGCAGCCCGTTGTGTAAACGAGTGTGGATTGTAAAGCGCTTAGAGCTTGGTCTCTAGCCGAAAATAGGCGTTTTATAAGTATTCGTTATAATTTAATAATAATGATAATAATAATATATAATATAATAATAATAATTGTATAATAACATAATAATGATGATGATGATGATGACAATAATAATAATA
>JADBJO010004848.1:42500-45000 GCA_016801955.1 Conus betulinus
AGCAGAAGAAGCAGTAAGGACCCAAATCTTTGGAAGCAGAAGCAAAGAAGCTGGAAGCGTAGAGGAAAACAAAAACAAAGACATGGGGCTAGCGAGCGAGGACCAACAGTGAGAATGGTATTGATTGGCCTGGAGACCAGGGCCCGACTAGCGTGCCTCATTCAGAAGGGCGTGGATGATGAGACAGGTAATTTACGACCGTGTGTTGTGTGTGTGTGTGTGTGTGTTGTGTGTGTGTGTTGTGTGTGTGGTGTGTATGCTCTGTGGGTGTGTATGGTATGCTCGTGTGTGTGTGTGTGTTGGTGTGTTGTGTGTGTGTGTGTGTGTGTGTTTGTGTTGTGGTTGTGTGTTGTGGTGTGTGTGTGTGGAGGGTGGCGATGGGAGCGAATGGGTGGGGTTGGGGTTTCCTTTGAAAATAGTACTGCCCCTTTTTCCAGCATTAGCTGTAATCATCGGCACCATGATGATGATGAATTGATGATGATGATGACGGACGACGACGACGACGGACGACACGACGACGACGACGACGACGACGATGAGATAATGATGATGATGATGATGATGATGATGATGATGATGATGATGCCGCTGCTGCTTCTGCTAGTGATGTTGATGAAGATCATTATCATCATCATCATCATCATCATCATCATCATCATTCATCATCATCATCATCACATCATCATCATCATCGTGTTATCGTTACAATGATCAGGATCATTATTGTGAAATAGGAGCTGCACCTTGACATTGAGCACACCATGGTTGCAAACCCATACCTCCGGAGACAAAGGGATGATGGCCAAACGAAACGCGAGATTGCCATATTTACATTTTGAATGAGCTTGAGCTTGTCGGAATTTGTCAACAGCTTCTGTGAGAGAAAAATGCCTTCTATGCCAAGGCTGAAATGAAGGATGCTAAAGGGCACAAATTACTAGTAGCCGCAACAGCAGCAGCAGCAGCAGCAGCAGCAGCGCAGCACCAGTAGTAGTAGTAGTAGTAGTAGTAGTAGGAGTTAGCAGTAGTAGTAGTAGTAGTAGTAGTAGTTGCAGCAGCAGCAGCGGTGGAAGCAGCATATTATAAGTAGTAGTAGTAGTAGTAGTAGTAGTAGTATAGTATAGTAGTAGTAGTAGTATTAGTAGTAGTAGTAGGTAGTAGTAGTAGTAAAAGCACATCGTAGTAGTAGTAATAGCATTCTCAGCAGAAGCAGCCGACGCAGCAGGAGCAATATTAGCATCAGTAGTAGAAATAGATGTAGAAGTAGCAGTAGAAGAAGAAGTAGTAGCAGCAGCATTAGTGGTAGGGGGTATAGAAGTTGTTGTTTCTTTATGTTAGTTGTCGAAGTAGTAGTAGTGGGCTGGTCGTTTTCGTTATTGTTGTTTTTGTCGTCCCGTCATTTGTGGTGGTGGTGGTCATCATCATCCATCATCATCATCATCATCATATCATCATCATCATCATCATCAACATCATCATCATCATCACTACCTCCACCATCCTCCTCCTCCTCTCCTCCTACTTCTTCTCTCTTCCTCCCTCCTCCTCCTCCTAATCATCATCAACATTATCATCATCATTTCATCATTGTCATCACCATCATCATCATTATCACCACCGTCATCAGCATATTATCAATTTCGTTATTGTTGTGGTGGTTGGTGTTTGCAGTCGTTACTTGCAGTATTTTTGTGAGCTGGTGGTAGATAAGCACTGATGTGCTTTTTTACATCCAGTCCTCGCCCTGAATAGGGTCAACATAAGATAAGGCAACAAAGAAGCATGCAAAAGTGACTAGAACTACAATACGATACCAAAAAAAAAAAAAAAAAAAAAAAAAAAAAAAAAAAAGAAAGAGAGGAGAGAGAGAGAGAGAGAGAGAGGAGAGGGAGAGAGAGAGAGAGAGAGAGAGAGAGAGAGAGAGAGAGAGAGAGGAGAGCGAGAGGAGAGAGAGAGAGAGAAGGGAGTGCAGGGAAGGGCGCAGAGAGGGCGAGAGAGCGAGGGAGAGAGGGACAAAGAGGCGAGAGTGGGTGCGGGAAAGAGCGTTAGAACAATCTGACAATCAAAACATTCCAAGGAGATGCAAGACAAGCAATTTGAAGCACCAGGGGGGAAAAATGAAAATAAGCACAAATCGGGGGGAGTGTGTGTGTGTGTGTGTGTGTGTGTGTGTGTGTGTGTGTGTGTGTGTGTGTGTGTGAGAGAGAGGAGAGAGAGAGAGAGAGAGAGAGAGAGAGAGAGAGAGAGAGAGTCGCATAAGAATAAGCATACAAGCATAACAACATAATGAAAAGATTGCAGGTAAAAGTAGGAAACACACACGTGCGCGCGCGCGCACACACATACACACACACACACACGCGCGCGCGCGCGCGCACGCAGGCGCGCGCGCGCGTACTCGTATACAGCATACTTATTAACGGAATAACATGTGCATTTCAAGTACAAAACACTTTCTAAATAGTCAGGGTCATACAAAAGGCAAAGAGGGTGTTGG
>JADBJO010004848.1:72500-75000 GCA_016801955.1 Conus betulinus
CCTTTTCACCGTTCAGTGGTGTGATCCAGTTTGTACATTCAGCCCTGTCACTAACGAAGAGGTTTTGATAAATTTGAAAAAAAAAATCAGCTCCCAAAACTTGTGATCTTGACCCACTCCCCACGCCCCTGCTCTGTGAATGTTTGGAAACTGTTTTGTCTTTTTGGACAAAGATAACCAATGATTCTCTACTTTTCTGGTGTTTCCCCTGATGTTCACAAGAGTGCGATCGTAACTCCTGTATTGAAGAAGCCAACACTGGACTTTAACGATCTGAAAAGTTTCCGTCCAGTTTACAATCTGTCGTTTTTGTCAACAATTATTGAGAACATTGTGTTGTCTCAGCTTTCCACTCACTTATCGTCCAACCAACTGTTCAGTATCCATCAGTCGGCCTATAGACCCGGTCATAGTACGAAAACTGCTCTAATGAAAGTTGCAAATGATCTCCTGCTTTCTCTTGACGAAGGAAAGCTCTCTGTTTTGACATTGTTAGATCTCTCGGCCGCATTCGACACCGTTGATCACAGCATTCTTCTTCTCTCGTTTAGAATATGTGTTTGGTGTTTCTGGCACAGACCCTTCACTGGTTTGAATCATACCTGTCCAACCGCACTCAAACTGTATCTATTCAAAACTGCAAATCTAACCCATCGTTAATCGCCTATGGAGTGCCACAGGGTTTTTGTCCTTGGCCCAGTTTTATTTGTTTTGTATTCAACACCTTGTCTGATATCATCTCATCTCACTCTGTTCTGTCTCACTCTTTTGCAGATGATACTCATTTACTAAAGTCTGCAGAACCCACTCCCCTAAAACCAGTCTGCAGAACCCACTCCCCCAAAACCAGTCTGCAGAACCCATTCCCCCCAAAACCAGTCTGCAGAACCCACTCCCCCAAAACCAGTCTGCAGAACCCACTCCCCCAAAACCAGTCTGCAGAACCCACTCTCCCAAAACCAGTCTGCAGAACCCACTCTCCCAAAACCAGTCTGCAGAACCCATTCCCCCAAAACCAGTCTGCAGAACCCACTCTCCCAAAACCAGTCTGCAGAACCCACTCCCCCAAAACCAGTCTGCAGAACCCCACTCCCCCAAACCAGTCTGCAGAACCCATTCCCCCAAACCAGTCTGCAGAACCCACTCTCCCACTTTCGATCCGCTCTGACTCTGCTTTCCGCTCTGCACACAACACACTTCAGTTTAAAACAATTTTTTTTATAGAAAACATTTTTTTTTTTTGCCGTGGAAATGGGTGTGTCATTGCGTTACGTGTTGTAAGTGTTGCCCTTGAAAACTGACAATGTGTGTGTGTGTGTGTGTGGGGGGGGGGGGTCAATGTTAGTTGGCCAGCCCTCCCCCCCCACTCCTTGCTATGTTTCATTATCATAATTGACAAGGTAACTGCGTTTATGGTTTAATATAGTGATTTTTTCTTTTTTACATGTTTATAGTCAAATATTGTAAAGCGCTGTGAGCTCTAGTGAGAAAGGGCGCTCTATGAATGTACGTTGTCATTATTATTATTATTATTATCATCATCAAGAGGTCACACCACCTCTCATTTTAAATCCTTTGTACAAAAACAAAGAAAGACTACACACATGTTCAGCTTTGCTCTATGACATTAAGAAATTCAGTTTAAACAGTGAAGGACGTCTATAATATTTAGGCTTAATTAACGTTTCAGAGCTGAGCAACAGAGAACAACATGCACCTCACTTTCTTTGCTTTCAGTACATAAGCGACAAATTAAATCGTTGAACACAGACGTATTGTATCCGTAGCGATGTAATGCCAGCTCAGAAATCCCGAGCCTAAATCTAGTCGTAGAGAGAGAGAGAGAGAGAGAGAGAGAGAGAGAGAGAGAGAGAGAGAGAGAGAGAGAGAGACAGACAGACAGACAGACAGAGACACACACAGAGAGAGAGAGAGAGAGAGAGAGAGAGAGAGAGAGAGAGAGCGCATTCACTCTCAGGTCGTGAGCTGTTGTCAGGCTCCAAATCTGTAATTGGCTCCACGGGCGTTCCAGCCATCCCGGCTGTCGTCAGAATGCCTTGAAGGTGCAAAGGGTGTCCAGGGACTGTCAGCAACACGTCGTGGCGCATTCACGACTTAAATTATTTCCAAACTGCTGGAATGGAGGAGAGCAACAAAGAAAACCAACAAAGAAGGCCTGTTTGATGAGAATCCTAGCTGTGGTTGTTGGCACGCTCTTCAGTGAATCGCGTCAGACTCTGTGTGACTCTCGGTCTGTCTGTCTGTCTGTCTGTCTCTGTGTATGTTTCTATCACAGAAAAAAGAAAAGAAACAAAAAAAAATATAAAGGAAAGAAAGAAAGAAGGAAAGAAAGAAATAGAGAAAGAAAGAAGTCCTGTGAGGTTATGAAAGACACCCGAAAATGCACAATTTACGTCTGATAACGAATCCTTACATGTAATATTGCAAGCTGTCAGTCTGGATATACTTGCGTGTTTTACATTCACTCCTACAATTTGTA
>JADBJO010004848.1:82500-90000 GCA_016801955.1 Conus betulinus
ATGTTCCATACGTTTCAAAATGGGGTGACTGACGGCGGAGAACGAAGCAAAATTTAGAAAGAGAGGGGGTTAGGTTACCGCCAAGGACATTGACAAACAAGACACGATGCATTTCGACCTCTTGAGTCTTCTTCAGGCAAAAAAAAAAAAAAAATCACATTTAGCATTTAGGACAGTACAAACAAAGAACGAAGAATGACTCATCTGTACATGTGGTAGGAAGAAAGGCCATTCTTCCTACCACATGGACAGATGAGCGGCCATTCTTCCTACCACATGGACAGATTAGTCACTCTTCGTTCTTTGTACTGTCCTAAATGTTAAATGTGGTCTGAAATTTTTTTCTCCTGAAGAAGACCCAAGAGGTCGAAATGCATCGAGTCTTTTTCTGTGTTTTGTTTGTCAATGTCCTCGGTGGCAACTAACCCCATCTCTTTCTAAATTTTATGTTCTATACGATTCCAAAGACAGCAGTGCCCTTCTCTCCCCCTCCCCTCCCCCCCCCCCCCCCCCCCCCCCCCCCCCCGCACCTTCCTTTTACATCCTCCCTTCCCAAGTTTCCACCCTCTCACTCTTCCCCTCTGAAATGATGAGCGGCTAATCATTAGCGGATGGATCCAGCCATGAATCAGAAGAATCCAGCTGACCACCAAACCTCCAAGCAGAGAAATAAAGTGACAGTAAAAAAAAAAAAAAAAATACTAAAATGAAGTTGAAGAAGAGGGTTAGGAACTGGACGAGAAGAAAGGAGCAGGCAGAAGGCGATGGGTAAATGCTATTTAAGAACTAGAATGAAGCCAAGTGGAAGAGGTTATGGAGCAAACGATTAGCTCTGCATTATAGAAGGGAGCAAGAAAGATAAAAGCTCGCACTTGTTAGATGACAGAAGACAATCATGAACAAAAATGTAAAAGAAAATGACATGAAAAAAGTGAAAAAAAAACAACAACAACAACAAAAACAAAACAAACAAAAAACCCAAAACAAAAGAAACAGAAACAAAAATCTCTATGGTTTACAAGAACAAATAAACAGCAAACAAAGACATGAGAAAGTAAACAAATCAAACAAATAATGCAAAGAAAAATGTAGTCAAACAAACTAAGCAAACAGGCACATCGATTGCATGTCTTTTTGTGAGCATTTATTAAGAAGGTTGATGATGTTGTACAGACGCTATATGAATGATCCAAGCTGATCCAGTATATCTGTTCCTGGAATTGTAGATACATCCTTTCTGGCTCCCCACCTTCATCCTACCCCCCCCCCCCCCCCCCCCCCCCCCACACCCACCCCCCCCCCCATCCCTTGCTATTTCTCCTCTGGATCTAGGATTTGCAATCTCTCTCCGCATTCATGCCAGCTTAGTATTCAGTTTTCCGCAGTGCGCATCTTTCTTCAAAAAAGAAACAGCTGGAGATATGAATTTTAGGTCACACATCAACACGTGAAAAGCCTGAGAGAGAGAGAGCCTGAGAGAGAGAGAGAGAGAGAGAGAGAGAGAGAGAGAGAGAGAGAGAGAGACAGAGAGAGAGAGACAGACAGAAACAGACTCCAGAGAGAAGGAAGCTAATGGGGGTGGGGGGGTGGGGGGGGGGGCAGAGGGTGGAAGTACAAGAACAGTTTTTCAGACGGAGAGGAATGAGGGAAAGAGTAACAGAAGGCACACAGACCGGCAGGCAGACAGGCAGGCAGATAGCCAGACCAGCCAATGCAAAAAGGCCTTCGAGCCCCAAAAACAGAACGACAGCGAAGATTCGTGTCGATCCTACAGTGGGCGTAGAGCAGGGCAACTTTTCAGTAGCAGACACATAAGGTGGGTGTAGTCTTTCTTCCTGCGAACGCAGGCTGGTACTCCTGCGGACACTGCCTGTATAGACAGGCGGTGCAGTTTTTGTGTGTATGACCGTTTTTACTTTTTATCCTGCCATTAAGGCAGCCATACTTCATCTTCAGGGAAGGTGCATGCTATGTGTAACGCGTCATCCATACCACAAACTGGCCTTCTTTCCCCGAAAGTTTGGTGATGGGATTTCACGTGTGTGCAAGATGTTGTGCGTGCGTTCACACACGGAACCTCGGTTTATAGTCTCATTCGAAAGACTGTGTGGGGGAATGGAGTCAGAACCAATGTTAAATCCGAGGGAAAAAGTCCCCCTGTACCGAAATTCGAACCCGCAATCCCGGACCACGAGTCCGGCGCTCTACCAACTGAGCTATTCCGGCCCTTAGAGGGTTAGTCACTCTCTCTGCTTTTAAGCAGTTGTCAGGCTCCAAATCTTTCATTTTCCTCCACATGAATAGCAAGCAGCCAAGCCGGCTGTGATCAGTGTGATTTGTTGGTGCAGGTGATGTACGAGGACTATCAGCAACACGCCTGGGCGTACGCACGCCTTCTGTGAACAAGCGGAAACCGAACAGTCCTCTTTGGGTAAGAATCTCTATCGCTTTTTTTTTCTGCACCTTTGTGGATTACTCTCGACTATGTTCAACTCTATTTTCCCGTCAGTCTGTCTGTCACTGTCTCTGATGTGTGTGTGGGGGGGTGGGGTGGGGGGTGCGTGCGTGCGTGTGAGTGTGTGAGTGTGTGTGTGTGTGTGTGTGTGTGTGTGTGTGTGTGTGTGTGTGTGTGCGTGTGTGTGCGCGAGCGCGCGCGCGTGTGTGAGTATCGCTCTCTCTCTCTCTCTCTCCCCTCTCTCGTCCGGCTCTCTCTCTCTCTCTCTCTCTCTCTCTCTCTCTCTCTCTCTCTTTCTCTGCGTTTGTATATCTCTTTGCCTCTGTCTCTGTCTCTTATGTGTGTGTCGTGTGTGTACGTAGTGTGTTTTCTAATTGGTCTGGTCTGTCCTGT
This sequence comes from Conus betulinus, assembly GCA_016801955.1. NCBI lineage: Eukaryota > Metazoa > Mollusca > Gastropoda > Neogastropoda > Conidae > Conus > Conus betulinus. The sequence continues at coordinate 85,349 of JADBJO010004848.1, forward strand.
CGCCTACCCACCCCCTCTCTCTCTCTGCTCTCTCCACTCTCATCTCTCTCTTCCCTACTGCTCTCTGTCTCTCTCTCTTATGTGCACGTGTGTAGCGTGTGTGTACGTATGTGTGTTTCCTATTGTCTGTCAATGTCTGCCTGTCTCCACTCACCCCCTCTCTCTCTCTTCTCTCTCTCCTGCTCTCTCTCTCCCCTCTCTCTCTTCTGGCCCTACCCCCTCTCTCTCCCTCTCCGGCCTCTTCTCTCTCCTCTCTTCGTGTGCGTGTGTATGAACGTGGTGTCTGTGTTTCTGATTATCGGTCTCTGTCTGTTCTGTCTACCTGTCTCCCCCTCTCTCCTTCTCTCAAGCACTCTCTCTCTCCTCTCATCTCTCCTCTCTCTCACTCTCCTCTCTCCCTCTCTCATCTCTCTTCTCCTCTCTCTCTCCGGTTCCACTACCCCCCGCTGAAGACCTTCCTTCTTACTCTTTTCTTACTTACCTATAGCACAGGTTTCATCCATTTAATGGATGCCTCTCCAACACCGATGCTCAAATGTCACATGGCATCATACCATTTTGAAGGGTAGTGATTCTTACAGACCTACCATGAAGTCTAAGATTCATGGCGGTATTTTATAGTATCATGTTTTATCATTCTCATTTTGCGACAGTCGGCATGAAAAAAAATAGGAAATAAAAAGAAAAGAACGGAAAGAAAAGAAATGAAGTAAAAGAAAGAAAGACAGTCAGACAGACGGAAAGAAAGAAAGAAAGAAAGAAAGAAAGAAGAAAGAAAAGAAAGAAGAGAAAGAAAGAAAAGAAAGAAAGGAAACGAAAAGAAAAGAAGAAAGAAAGGACAAAAACAAAACAAACAAAAAGAAACAAAACAAAACAAAAACAAAAAACGAACCTGTCTTTTAAATCTTTGGGTGCACGTAATTCAGAGATGTACTATATTAATGTTGAAGGGTTGACAGGATCAGTTCCTTCATCTTTGACTCGCTGGAGGTCTATCGCAAACATTCAAGGCATTTACCGTTTCCTGTACGTCTGATTAGCTCTATGTCTGCCTCTATGTCTGCCTCCTCTTCACAGGTTGATTGTATCAATTTGTCACGTTTGAAGCACACACGCGCTGGTTCACTTGCAAGCAAAGTCTACCGACCGGCAGTAGGATATATATGCTCAACAGCAGGCAAGAAAGACAAAAAGAAGCCGGCATACGTGATAAACTAAAGAGAGCAACCCAGCCAACCAAAAACAGTTCTTCTACACGAACAAATGGAAATTTCACAGAGGACAACCCAGCCAACCAAACAGTTCTTCTACACGAACAAATGGAAATTTCACAGAGAAGAATAGTGACATTAAGAGGCGAAATACTTTCATCCCCTCTACGTCGTCTGTAATTCCTGGTTGCTTTTATAGTCAGTGTGTTCAAGTGCAGATGACATAATTACCTCTGAAGAAATGCTGTCTCTGTTTGATGTAGTTTAAACAAAACTGTAGTAATTGAAACTAGTGACGAATGTTCTCTTTTTCCAGCATTTTTTTTTTTCAAAATGTCATGTCCTATAGTGATAATTCCCTCAACAGGTATAGCAGTTGATTGTTGATGCTGCTGAGTCTTGCAGCGGGAGTGGTAAACTGACGTTGAAAGCCTGTGGCTTTTCATGCCCTGCTCTGATTCCACACAGCTAAAGTCGAACTCCTCGACAGATATAGATATAAACAGGAGGGGACGGGATATGAGGAAATTGGAAGAGGGCGGGGGGCGGATAAAGTAAACAATCGTGTTCAAAGTTCACTAACTCTGGCTTTTTGACTGAATAATGCTGTTAAGGCCATAAGTACGTAGGATCAGAACAGGCAACATCCCTTAACAGCGCTGAAGTGATTCAGCAGCAGCGCAGAGCATGATAAACTGCGTCGTGGCGATGCCAAATTGACATCTTCCTCTGTCTGGCGCTGAAACTGCGTCGGAAAGAGTCTCGGTGCAGTGTACAGAAAACCCAATTTAATTCGCGCATGCTACAGAAAGGCTATGGAAGATGAGGTAGAGGAAGACATCAATACAAGACAATGTCTGAAAACAAGTGCATCATTCAGTTCTTAGTGTGTGTCCGTCTGTGTGTGTGTGTGTGTGTGTGTGTGTGTGTGTGTGTGTGTGTGTGTGTGTGTGGATCAACGTTGTACACACCTCCCAATAAGAGAGCCTTCTGACGCAGTCACACTCTAAACCGCAGGACTGTTCCCAAGCATGCTGTCAGGAGAAGACGCTAAGGGCCCGAAGTTGCAGTGTGGAGTCCGCCAGCAAATCACGTGGGTCAACACTGCAGCTGTGAGGAAGAGCCAGCTTTGCTCTATTCCTGGCTCCAACACTACGGGCAGGGAAAACCAAACACCAAGAAGAAGGGGATAAATGAGAAGAAGAACAGAACAAGAACGAGGAGGAGGAGGAGGAGGAGGAGGAGGAGGAGGAGGAGGAAGAAGAGGAATGGGGAGGAGGAGGAGGAAGAAGAAGAAGAAAGAGGAGGAGAAGGAGGAGAGGAGGAGGAGAAGAAGATAAAGAACAAGACGAAGACGAAGAAGAAGAAGAAGAAGAAGAAGAAGAAGAAGAAGAAGAAATGAGGAGGAGGAGGAGAAGAAGAAGAAGAAGAAGAAGAAGAAGAAGAAGAAGAAGAAGAAAAAAGGTGGAGGAGGAGAGGAGGAGGAGAAGAAGAAGAAAGAAGAAGAAGAAGAGAAGAAAGAAGAAGAAAGAAGAAGAAGAAGAAGAAGAAGAGAAAAAAAAAAATAAGAAGAAGAGGAGGAGGAGGAGGAGGAGAAGAGAAGAAGAAGAAGAAGAAGAAGAAAAAGAAGAAGAAGAAGAAGAAGAAGAAGAAGGGCGTGTATAAGGACATCAGCAGGACGAATATTCTATCAATTCAGCTACCTTCGTTGTAGACACCATGGATGAAAAGAAGACCTTAATTTCGTTTTTTCTCTTTCTTATTTAAAATCAAGATACAAAACCAGAAAGTAGTCCGCCGGTTCTTTTGATATCATATTCTTGTCTCTACGCGACTGATACATCTGAGACTAATGTGTCCTTGAGATTTTCAGGTTAGTGGGACGACGTCCTGAACATAGATTCGATTGTGCAATGCCCATTATACACGAGTGATCTGATTGTGTTTTGTTAGTGCGCACGTCGCGCTGTGTGTGTGTGTGTGTGTGTGTGTGTGTGTGTGTGTGTGTGTGTGTGTGTGTGTGTGTAGCAGCTGTTGTTATTATTTCTTTCTTCATGTTTGCTCTATGGTCAAGTTTATGATGGTTTTCAAAGAAAAAAAGTTTGTTTTTTTTTTTTTTGTTATCTGTTGTTGTTCTTGGAGGTCTTATCTCTTAATGGCATTGAATAATTCATATACATCCGTGTTGACATCACATGCACATAATCTTATCTTGGTAATTTGTTTGGAGTTTGGGAAAAGCAAATCATGAAAACTGTTTGATATGTATTTGTAGAACATTTGCTTCCCATGGGAAGCGAATGTGACGACATTTTCCCACAGATCAGGGGAAGCGTGAGAGGGGGTGGGGGCGGTAGGAAAAGGAGATTGGGGGCGAGGAGACAAAGCGGTGGTAGGAAAAGGAGATTGGGGCGGGAGACAAACAAGCGGTGGTAGGCAAAAGGAGATTGGGGCGGGAGACAAAGCTGTACAACAACTCGGTCTTCTTACACTGGAAATAAGGTGATAACCTACGGAGGCAGTTTTACCCCGAGGGCTCTCAGAGCGAGGTGATCTCAGGATGAGGGAGAGAGAACTTGATCAACCACGATCGTTCCTGGCTGATAAACGATGCACTGTAACAACTTCTGGACATGGTGCTAGGAGAGAACGTGGGGTGGGGGGTGGTGGGGGGTTGGGGGGGGGGGTAGGTGTGGTGTGTGCAGGGAAGGAGAGGAGAGGGGAGTAAAAAAAAAATGATGCAAAGGACACAACTCATCCGCTCTCTTACCCCCCCCCTCTCTCTCTCTCTCTCTCTCTCTCTCTCTCTCTCTCTCTCTCTCTCTCTCTCTCTCTCTCTCTCTTTGTCCCAATCCTTGCTTTGCTCTGTGTGTGTGTGTGTGTGTGTGTGTGTGTGTGTGTGTGTGTGTGTGTGTGAGACACACAGAGAGAGAGAGAGAGAGAGAGAGAGAGGGGGGGGGGGGGGCTTGGTCCCTTATTAGAACAGGTCTGTCCTCTCAAACATTAGTAGTAGGTTTGGCTTGCCTTTGTGTGCTTCACTGAGACACGATTAAGAAGAAAAACATACTCCTCTGGGTTTTTAATACACAGAGATTAATCATATGTTTCTATCACACCGGGACAATAATTATTGTCTTTCTTTCCTCGTGAGACAGGAATTTTTACTTGCTTTCTTTCCACATGGGGCGGGTTTTTCTCTACCTTTTTTCCACCGTGTCACAAGCATTGCTCTATGCGTCTTTCTTCGTTTATTTTTACACAAGTTACAAGATTATATTTCTCGCCATCTTTCAGAAATGATGCAGAAAACTAGTCTCTGTCCCGTTCACACATGGTATGAGAACTATTTTCATCTTCATTCATACACAACCATTAATTTTCTACTTCCTTCATTCTTCATTCAAACATTCACATGCGGCGTAAGATCCGATCTCTGTCTCC
>JADBJO010004848.1:100000-105000 GCA_016801955.1 Conus betulinus
CCATACAATAACATTTCAAAAGATGCAACCTATGTTCAACAGAAAAAAAATGGTTAATACTATGCAAACCATACTTAGCAACTCTAAATACTAAAGTAGAAATAGTAAACAACTGCAGGCACAAATGGAAATCGTTGTCAGCAAACGCACCCTGAACTGTAAACAACCTGAAAACCGAACAACACGTGCAGCCAATCCGCACGTGCAAACAGCGACATTGGGCCATATAACACCGGCAGTAGGCGACCCAAAACCATCCTGAGGAGAGCGAGCGCTCGAAACAGACCTGTTGATTTTAAAACTTTCTTTTACCATCCTATTTTTAATAATTAATATTATATATATTCCCATTTTTCTTCATCTCCATTTTTTTTTTTACTTTCAAATCTTTGCTAAGTCATTACTATAATGATGGAAGAATGTGTTAACCTGCACTTGTTTTCCCCCACTACTTAATTGTTCAACACAAAAATTGATGTCACGAGAAAAAAAAGAAATCAGAGACGGTAGACAGTCAAACATGCAGGCAGAAGGCAGGCAGGCAGGCAGGCACAATGACAGGCAACAGAAGGGCTCTAAATCTCATTAAATCGCATTTAAGAGCGGCGTTCATAATAATGCCTTGATCACGCTAAGGCTGTCAGAAGACTGTCCATAACACGTTCAGACACATCCGCGGCTTCACCTTCAAACTACTCAAATGGGTGAAAACAGAAAAGAAAAGAAAAAAAAAAGTTTTCTTTAGAGAAAATCGTCGTTGTTCTTTTGTGAATCTCAGCATCTCAAAAAGCTCAGGGTTGTCAGTCTGTGTTTCCACCTCCCTCCCTGCCTTCTCTCTCTCTCTCTCTCTCTCTCTCTCTCTCTCTCTCTGATACTTGAGTACAAACTCCAATCGATCATTTGGAGGATATTGGCTCGCAGGGGAATGGGGGGTACCTTCGGACATCTTTTCCGCTGCCTATGATGTCGCTTGTTGCGCCTGACTGACCTTCACTGATTGGAACGCTTGAACCCTTCATTTCAACCAAGGACCAAGAGTGCAGGTAGATGTCACAACAAAACTCAGTGACACGTAGCACGCGCGCAACCGATGATTCTGATTTTGCAGTGGGTGTGTGAATAGCACTGTGAAGCATGAAGATATCAATATCAATGTTGACAGAAATTTGGTCTCTTCTTTAACCTGCGTTGTTAAACAATGTAAACTACATTTGGGTTACAACTCTGCCAAAACCTGCGCTGTTAAACAAAGTCAACTACATTTAGATCACAACTCTACCAAACCTGCCAAACAATGTCAACTACATTTGAAACAATGTCTGCAAACCTACATTTGCATGAACTACAAACTGCGTCAACTACTGAAACATGAACCACCACAAACCTGCAAACCTGCGTTGAAACAATGTCAACTACATTTAGATCACAACTCTGCCAAACCTGCGTTGTGAAACAATGTCAACTACATTTGCATTACAAATCTGCCAAACCTGCGTTGTGAAACAATGTCAACTACATTTTAGATCACAACCTGCCAAACCTGCGTTGTGAAACAATGTCAACTACATTTGCATTACAACTCTGCCAAACCTGCGTTGTGAAACAATGTCAACTACATTTGGATTACAACTCTGCCAAACCTGCGTTGTGAAACAATGTAAACTACATTTGGATTAAAACTCTGCCAAACCTGCGTTGTTAAAAATGTAAACTATATTTGGATTACAACTTTGCCAAAAATCATGGCGATCACAGCTTCAGTGAGATGCGATTCTTCGTGTTCTGGTCAGCATTCGTTCTTCTACTTCTGCTTCCTTGAAAACGAAGCAACACACACACACACACACACACACACACACACACACACACACACACACACACACACACACACAAGATTCAAGATTTAATTATCCTGTCACCCCTTTGGAGGTATGGAGGACATAAAACAAAAGAAAAAAAACAATGTAATCCACTTCAACATGACACAAAATGACTAAGCAAAATGCAGGAAGCGTTTTATGTGTATTAAAGGCGTAATGGCAAAATCACTAAAACATAGAGCAGGCTGGGTATCATAAACTTACACCCATTTTGCTGAATTTTAAATATTTTCTCAACTTTAACAGAACATTCTTGCCAGCCGAGACTTCATACTTTAAGGCTGCAAGGCATTCCATAATGAAATGAAATTCGGTCTCCAACAATTGTTTACAATCTTTACAAAAGCGTTCCTCGCGGGCAAGACTAAAGACTTCTTCTACTACTTCAATCATGAGTTTGTGATCACACACACACACACACACACACACACACACACACACACACTGATAGGTGTCTTGTCAAAGCCGTATAAAAAAAAAAACTGAAGATGAAGAAAATGGGGGGAATGTATTATGAATATGAGAGAAACCTTTCACTATCTGCCTGAGGGAACCATCGCACTCCCCTTCGAAGGCAGATCTATTTGTATTGCCTGCTCCTAGGCCTTTCGTCCGCTGGATCGGACTCATCAGGAGACACGGCTGATTGTATCTATGCTCTTGGTGTCAAATAGAGACACGCCACAGTCCATAATTATGTGGGTGTATGTATGTGTGTGTGTGTGTGTGCGCGCGCGCGCGCGCGCGCGCGCGCGCGTTGTGTGTGTGTGTGGTGTGTGTGTGTGTGTGTGGTGTTATCCACACACACACACACACACACACACACACACACACACACACACACACACACACACGCACGCACACAGCATATATATATATATATATATATCTATATATAGAGAGAGGAGAGAGAGAGAGAGAGAGAGAGAGAGAGAGAGAGAGAGAGAGAGAGAGAGGGTAGAGAGAGGTACGAGGGAAGGAAATGGCTGTCACAAAAGACGGGGGAAAAAAGACAGAAAAGAACGAAAGAAAGAAATTTGTAATGTTAGTGACAATGCACAAAACAAAAAAAAAAAAAAAAAAAAAAAACCTAGACAAACGAATCAAAAGTGAGTCAACGCCCATCTTGCGCCGAACTGGATGAAGATAAGTGATTGCTCGTTCATTTTCGTTGTCCTGAGTGTTGTGTATCTTGCTTGAAGAAGACCTAAGAGGTCGAAACGCGTCGTTTTCTGTTGTTTTTGTTTTTTTTGTTTTTTGTTTGTCTACTAGATTTCTGCCTGCAGTCGCCTAACTTTGCACAAGACGGAAAGAAAGAAAGAAAGAAAGAAAGAAAAAAGGGGAGTAAGACACAAAAATAGAATAAGAAGAGAGGATGAAAGGAGGTAGAGGGACACTCAATGGGCTGACAGGCATACTGACAGCAGCTTTTAAAACTCCATTAAGAGCAGCTGTCACCATAACGCCTTGATCACGCTGAGGTTGTCAAAGGACATGTCCCTGGAACGTTTTGGCACGTGCACGGCTTTATCTTCATGCATGGCTTTGTCTTCATGCACGGCTGTATCTTCTTGCATGGCTTTATCTTCTTGCACGGCTTTATCTTCAAACTGCTGAAATGGGGAACACAGCCAACCAGAAGCTTTCTTTGATGGGAACTAGCTTTGCAGTTTTGGTGAATCTCGACAGGTCCCAACACCTGTAGCTCAACTATGTCTGTCTGTCTGTGTGCCTGTCGTCGTTTGATTGATAAAAAATCTGTGTGCGTGTGCGTGCGTGCGTGCGTGTGTGTGTGTGTGTGTGTGTGTGTGTGTGTGTGGTGTGTGTGTGTGTGTGTGTGTGTGTGGTGTGTGTGTGTGCGCGCGCGCGCGCGCGTGCATATGTCCGTGTGTATGCGTGTTCATCTTTTTTAGCCAAGTTCTAATGCATCCATGGATATAGTACCCATGTGTGTGTAACCTAATGTTTGTATGTATATAATACATTTTTGTAAGCATGCACCAAGTAAGAGAGAGAGAGAGAGGGGGGAGGGGCAAGAGAGAGAGAGAGAGAGAGAGAGAGAGAGAGAGAGAGAGAGAGAGAGAGACTGTAGGGTAAAGAGAGAGAGAGAGAGAGAGAGAGAGAGAGAGAGAGAGAGAGAGAGAGAGAGATGGGAATTAAAAAAGAGAGCAAGAAAGAAAGAAAGGAAAGGAAAGAAAGTCAGACAGCAGACAGACAGACACAGACAGATAGACAGACAGACAGACAGACAGACAGACACAGACAGACAAAAGATATGATGAGAGAAAGAAACGGAAAGAAAAGAAAACAAGATGCAATGCATATAAACGTACTCCCAGTATAATCTGAATATGCATGACATATTCCATAAAGAGGAAAAACCGTCTTGGGCTAGCCTAACCGTTAGTAATGGCTTTTTCTGGTAAACATCGTCCATCATCTGTGACCTATATAGTGAACATTCTTTACAAATTTTCAGAAAGATCCGCCAAGAACTTTCTGAGATTTTCCATCAAGAAGAAAAACTATTATCGGCCATTAGTAACGGCTGTAACGGTAAACCTGAACACCGGGCATCATCCATGACCCATAATGAACATACTACAAATTTTCAGAAATATCAGCCACGTATTTTCTGAGATATTCCATAAAGAAGCAAAACCATTAGGGGCCGTTAAAGCCGGTAGTAACGGCTTTAACGGTAAAATAAAACATCCGATATCATCCGTGACCCATAATACCTACAAAGTTTCAGAAAGATTGGCCAAGTACTTTCTGAGATATTCCATAAAAAAAGAAAAACCGTTATGGGTTGTTTTTTTTGCCGTTAGTAACGGTCATAATGGTAAAATAAATCGCCGGGCATGATCCGTGACCCATAATGAACATACCTGCTAATTTTCACAAAGATCGGCCAAGTGCTTTCTGACACATTTCATAAAAAAAGGAAAAAAAAAAACTGGTATGGGCCATTGCAGCCGTTAGTACCGCTATAACAGTAAACTAAAACGTCGGGCATCATCCGTTGACTCTAATGAAACACACCTATAAACTTTCAGAAAGATCGGCCAAGTTCTTTCTGAGATATTCCATAAAAGAAGAAAACCGCTATGGGCCATT
>JADBJO010004848.1:115000-117500 GCA_016801955.1 Conus betulinus
TTTAAAGAAGAAGATAAATTGTTCCATGCCGTTCCTCCAGAATATATGAAAGCTAGATTTGTAAAGATTGTTACGGGGTCTAGGAAACGAAAGTTTTGTGAACATGTCTATTTTCATTATTTGCAAAGTTTCGGGTAATTTTCTTTGGAGCTATTCCCTTAACTACTTTCTACATGCATAAACATTTATTAAGAAAAGAGTCTCTCTTTGAATGGAAGAATATCTAACTTTTTTTATAGTCATCACCTGTCAAGGAATTAGATTTTAATTTGCACCAACTTTATAGCTCTCTTATGTAAACGATTGATTTGTTTCAAATTTGTTTCACTAGAATTATCCCATAACGTAGACGCATAATCAATGAGAGATAAAAATATGTGCATGAAAAAAAATAGGGGACCTCATCATTTTCTGCCTTTTTTGCCGTGTAGTCACATACATACATTTCGTTTTATTTGCATTCAGGGACATGTGGTTCATTTCTCTGTGTGTGTGTGTGTGTGTGTGTGTGTGTGTGTGTGTGTGTGTGTGTGTGTGTGTGTGTGTGTGGTGCGCGCGCGAAAGTGCGTGCGTGCGTTTGTATGTGCGTGCGTGCGTGCGTATGTGTGTGTGTGTGTGGTGTGTGTGTGTGTGTGGTGTGTGTGTGTGTGTGTGTGTGTGTGTGGTGTGTGTGTGTCGTGTTCTGTTCGTGTTCTGCACAAATTCTTAGCTGCTGACAATGCTTGGGTTGTAAAACAGCAACACTGACTAGTCTGACTGGTGTTCACCTTTTGACCTCCCTTGCAGCCTTCCATGGAACTTCAAGCAAAGCCTCAAAGGCTCTTCCGTACATTTGATACTATTTACATCATGATTTTAGGTCTTTTTTTTTCAACAGCTTACATCCTTACCTCACTTTCTTTTCGTTTTACTTGTCTACACTTCTCTGGCTGCTTTTAGGCGCCGTTGGATTCCGTTTGTGAACCCTTGGAGGTGAGAATACCACAGAATTATAAAGACTTTCGTGTATCTTTCATTTGAGACCAAGACAGCACAGGCACAATGGGCCGGGCCTCCCTGATGAGTCCGATCCAGCGGACGAAAGGCCTCGGAGCTAACGACATGAAATGGTGTCTTTATGCTGCCTGCGAAGGGTTCAGTGTTTATATATTTCCCTGATTGCTTGCTCTCTTTTTCTCTTTTCCCCAGTACCTCCTCCATCTCCCCCCCTCCCTCCCCCCTATATAAAGTGATGAGGCAAATAAATTAAGAATCAAAGTATGAAAAGGCAAATAAATTAAGAATCAAAGTATGAAAAAGCTATACTCGAAATCATAATATTACCCTGATTATAGCATCACTCTAAATCACAGTATTATACTAAATCACAGTTTGACAAAAATTACGTTGTCTCAAGAAAAAAAGTTCAGAGGCAGAGAATAAAAACTTGACAAGGATAAGCGTCATCACAATGAAGAAAAGTTGAGAGAGAGAGAGAGAGAGAGAGAGAGAGAGAGAGAGAGAGAGAGAGAGAGAGAGAGAGGGAGGGAGGGAGGGAGTGGGGGGGAGGCTTGTTGCTGGGCATCAAAAGGAAGGTTTATTTGTATTGACCAATGTCAAAACTTTTGGCTAAAGCCATTAAAAGAAATGTCTGCTTCGTTTGATTCATAGTGAGAAAACGTGTGGGGTGTGTGTGTGTGTGTGTGTGTGTGTGTGTGTGTGTGTGTGTGTGTGTGTGTGAGAGAGAGAGAGAGAGTACAATGGAAACGGGAGAGCCACACACACACACACACACACACACACACACACACACACACACACACACACACACACACGCATACACACGCAGACACACACACACACACACACACGCAGACACACACACACACACACACACACACACACACACCACACACACACACACAACACACACACACACGCACACACACACGCTCACAACGCACGCACGCATACACAAACACACACACACACACACACACACACACACACACACACACACCACACACACGACACACACACACACATGTAATCTCGGACACTAATCCGTGACAATGACGTACATCTTAACTAACCGCATCACATTTTACGAAGGTGAATCATCGAAAGAATTATTACAAAGCAGAGGGAAGAAAATGAATGACTGGCCTGACGGACATGAAAATGAAAAGCTGACAGGAGGGGGGATAACCAGATGGTAATGCAACCAGCCAACCAAAGGGATGCGGACTCTCCAGGTGAAAGGAGGGTGCCCCGCTAAGTGAATGACAAGCCCACAACGTGACGCCTACTGGACATGCCACAGGTCATCGGTCAAGGATCTGTCCGGACAGGGTAGCGGTCATTAATCACTGAAAGGGTGCGTGTAGAGGGAGAGTGCGTGAGGAGGGTCAGAGTACCCAGTGCCTTGAGGAGGAAGAGTGTGTAGTGTGGGGGGTAGCTGACTGGTAGGATGTTGGCACACTAGAGGGCAACGGGACGGAGGAGTTAAAAGAAGATATAC
>JADBJO010004848.1:135000-157500 GCA_016801955.1 Conus betulinus
AGCAGTGCGCGCAAACCTGTGTTGAAGCAGACGAGCTCAGGCGAGAGAGAGAGAGAGAGAGAGAGAGAGAGAGAGAGAGGGGACAGACAGACAGAGAGGGAGCGAGACAGAGAGAGAGAGAGAGAGAGAGACAGAAACAGAGACAGTGACAAAAAGAGAGACAGAAATAGAGACAGAGAGAAGGAGACAGAAATGAAGATATGGGAAGATAGGAGAGAGACGGGAGGCTGGAGGGAGGGGAGAGCTAGGCAGCGAAAGAGGGGGGTGGGGGTGGGGGAATATGTAATACTTTATAACGGTAAAAGCGTTGGTGTACTTAGCCATTTATTTCATACTTGGCGTCACTAGTCAACGAAGCTATTACTAAATGAAATAACGTATGCATCAAAACATGAGTATACACTTTTTTTTACATACTTGGCGTCACTAGTCAACGGAGCTATTACTAAATAATGTAACGTATGCATCAAAACATGAATATACATATATACAGCATTAAGCCAATTAAACAAACAAACGATAAAAACCACCACCAAGAAACAAGTACTGACATAATGACTGAAATAAGCAATTGAAAACAACAACAACAACAACAACAACAACAACAAAAAAGCAACACAATTTAAAGTACAACAAGTCACACACACACACACACACACACACACACACACACACACACACAGAGAGAGAGAGAGAGAGAGAGAGAGAGAGAGAGAGAGAGAGAGAGAGAGAGAGAGAGAGATATTCGGATGTTTTGTTCACATTGGCCTGGGCCCCTTATGAAGGGGTGGGGTGAACATGATATATCATCTGAAACAAATAGTCATGACTGTATAACATACCAAACAAATAATTTATCAAAATGGAGTGACTAATGGCGGAGAACGAAGCAAAATTTAGAAAGAGAGGGGACACAGCGGACACAGCAGATCATTGTCATCAACATTGGATTTTGTATATATAAAAATTATGAACTGCCAATTGATATTCCAAATCTGAATTTGGTCATGACACATTTATGTGTCTGTCCATTTCTAAAGTTAGATAAGTTTTCAAATCATGAAAATTGAAGACATACCTATAGAAATCAAACCTTTCATTATACTGCACATGATTTGACCATCTTTGCCAGGAGCAGTGAATCAATCGTTGACGAAAGCAACATATGAATTGCTTAATATTGGCAACACTTTGATTTAACAATACAAAGCCAAAACAATATTCAAAGAGACAAAAGCTGACTTTACTTACACAGTTGTTTTCTCCTCTAGCATCGAGATCATATAACATGTTATAAGCTTTGCGTGGTAACCTGTGCTCCTCCATGTGAAAGTAAACTCGGCCAATAACGGGTGCATTTAGCCTCTGAATATATACATAAGGGGAATCTATTTGTCTCACCAAAAAGATCATTAGCAGTTCGCCTGTCTACACCCAAAAACCTTTTTAATGCGAACAGGTGTTACAGATTCACAGTAAATGGCAGCGTTATCTAGTCCCCATAATTCAGACCCATACTGTACACTGGCTGAATTTAACTATCAAACAATTTGCGGACTACATGCAAAGACGTGTTATTTAGGACATACAACTTTTTCATGATACCGAGCGACGCATTTTCAGCCCTGCTGGTGAATTCCTTGCACGTACTAACAAAACCGAGACGTGTAGAGAAAAATATACCAAATACTTATAAGCAATCACAATAGGCAAGGGGATGCAATCATAAAACACCTTTCTCTTGCACTCAGATAACCACCCTTACCAAATATAATAATAATGATGTTACTTTGGGACAAATTAACCTTCAGTTGTAGACAAGCAGCTGCGTGATGGAGACTGTTCAGTTGAGACAGTAAACCAGTAACAGTCTCCGATATCAAAACCACATCATCGGTTAATAAAAGAAAAGAAAAACTCAAAAGCATCCAAAGCGAGCAAAGCCCCATGTTTTCCATTTTTTATCACTTGAATTGCATAAGAGGGATAATGAAACAGGACTGCAAGCATCGCCTTGTCTAACCCCAGCTGTGCAGTTAATGTGATCCGTTAGTTTGACCCCGCAACGAACTATAGCTCTAACCACCTCATACATGCTTCTGATACATCTGTTGAGTTCACCTTTAATACCATTTTTAATCATGACTGGCTAAAGAAGATTTCTGTTCATGGAATCGAACGCTTTTTTCAAAATCTATGGAAGTGGCATGCAATTTTCGATTATCAGAAAACTGCTTCTTCACTCGTGCTCGCTTCCACACTGACTGACTGACTGACTGAAACCATTTACTGTCAGATTAACATAGTGTTGTACTGACAATCGCTTCCCACACACACACACACACACACACACACACACACACACACACACACACGCGCGCGCGCGCGCGCGCGCGCGCGCGCGCGCGCGCACGGTGACAGACAGAGACAGACCTGTTTCCTTCTTTCCCAAATTTCTTTCTCTCTGCGCTTGTTTTGTTGTTGTTGTTGTTGTTGTTTTTTCTTTCCTTCTTTGTTAATTTGTATTCTACTTTTTTTTTTCTTAATCTTTTCTTCACTACATTGCATTTTGTTTTTATTTCCTTTCATTTGATCCTCCTGACTCAAAGAACTTCTTTTACGTGTTTTTATGCATTGATTTGAAAAGAAATTGCTTTGTTTCTTCCAAAGTTTTGTACTGAGTTTTTTTGCTCCCATCTGTCATTGTTTTTATGCTTTTTTTTTTTTTTTCAGGTCTCGCAAACAAGAAGAAACTTCATGCCAAAGTAAAGGTCTGTTATTTTGTTTCCTTTATTCTTTTTTTTTCTGTCCTTGTTTTTATAACGGCCTTTTCTCTCTTTTTCTCTCCATCAGTTTCTCTGTCTCTATTTCAGTTTGTTTCCTTCCTTTCTTTTGTTAAACTTGGGAAGGGAAAAAAACAAGACGAAAGTAGGGTCAACACAGATTGCGAGAAATGGTGGGGCTTTGGCTCGCAACACAGAATTGAATGCAAGAGTGTTTGCTATTTCAGACCACGAGAGAGAGAGAGAGAGAGAGAGAGAGAGAGAGAGAGAGAGAGCACCACAGCTGAGCTGCGGGACATCGTAATCTTATCTGGTTCAAGCCGCAACCTTCGTTCTTTAATCAACAATGCAGTGATCATGCTGCGTTGATATTAGCGAGTGGCGCCATTCGGGGATTGCGGCCGCATTGTATTATGGCATATTCTAAGGCATGTGTGTGTGTGTGTGTGTGTGTGTGTGTGTGTGTGTGTACGTGCGCCTGTATGTGTGTGCGTGCGTGCGTGTGTGTGTGTGTGTGTGTGTGTGTGTGTGTGTGTGTGGGGGTGGGGGGGGGGGGGGGGGGGGGGGAGGGGGCGTGTGCATGTGTGCTTTCGTGGGTGCGTTTGCGTGCGTGCGTGCATTTGTGCAGCGCGCGCGCGCGCGTGTGTGTGTGTATGCGAGCGCGCGTGTGCGTGCGTGCATGCGTGCGTGCGAGCGTGTGTGTGTGTGTGTGTGTGTGTGTGTGTGTGTGTGTGTGTGTGTGTGTGTGTGTGTGTGTGTGTGTGTTTCCTTCGTTATTTGTGTTCCTTGCCATTCTTTCTTCTTACATCCATAACCAATTTCTTTGTATGGTTGTGTTTCTTTTGCATATTTTTTTTCTTTTTCTTTTGTTCCTTTCTTTGTGTTTTTACTTTATTGTATTTGTTTTTGGTTTTCTTTCTTTTGATCGTTCCGATCAAGTGAATTTCTCCACAGAAACAAATATCATGTCATTCTAGTGTCAGTTCTTGACATTTTTTTCTTTCAATTTTTCTCTCTTTTTTTGTCCATGGTTCTTTCTTCTGTCTTTTGTTTTCTTCTGTTTTTGCTTTATTGAACTGCCTGTCCGTTTCTGTCTTTTTCTGTCTTTTTCTCAGGTTTCGTGACAGGAAGAAACTCCATTGTATAAGGAATGTAAAGTTCTTACATCAGAGTTACTTCTTATTATTGTTCATTCACTGAGTTTTCTTTCTTGCTGTCTTTTTTCTGTATGTTCTTGTCGAAGGCTTGTCTTTTGTCTACGTTCATTTTTTCAGTTGTGGATTCTTTGTTTTTTTTTCTCTTTCTTTTTCTTTCTTGCGATACGTTCTGTTTATTTTTTTTTTCTGTTCCTTTATTCATCTGTTCTTTTCTTTCTTTTTTTTAATACATACCCTTGATATCCTTCCTTTTCTTGCTTTTGTTTTCTCTCTCTCGCTATATACTCCTTCTCCTTTGTTGCAATAGCTTTAATACCGACAGAGGGGGTCAACAGAAACAGAAGACCACAGGCTCGTAGAACAGAAAGAAATACGAGAGAATTTTTTTCTTCAGACCACAAGAGAGAGAGAGAGAGAGAGAGAGAGAGAGAGAGAGAGAGAGAGCGAGAGAGAGAGAGAGAGAGAGAGAGAGAGAGGGGGGGGGTCAATGGATGTTAGACATCATAATTCTGTCAGGGTCAAGCTACATTGTTTGTTTATTGCACATTTCATTGATCATGCCACTCTGCATTGGCCAGCGGCACCTTTTGGAAATTGTGGCTGATTGGCATTGTGTCATCCTAAGGCACAACAAGGACACCCCCCCACCCCCCCCCCCCCCCCCCCCCTTTGGTTTCTTTCATTTCCTTCACTTTCTTTACTACATTTCTTTTTCTCTTTTTTTTCCCTTTTTTCTTCCGTTCTTTGTTCCATTGATATTATTCTTTTTTAATGTTTGATTTTGTTTTGTTTCTTCTTCATTGTTTTCTTTTTCTTTTTTTATCTTCTTTTCTTTTATCGCATTTGGTTTAATATGTCTTTCTTTCTCTCCTGATCGAATGAATTTCTCCAAGGAAACAAATAGCATTTGGCACTGGTGTAAGCTGCTCTTGGCAGTCCTTCTTTCATAGTCATTTTGGTCTGGAGGTCTTTTTTTTCTTTTTTTTCTTTTTTTTTTTTTTTTTTTTTTTTTGCATTTCTGTCTTTTTTTTTTTTTTTTTTTGTTATTAAGACTAATCTCTCTATAACTATTTCTTTCTTTTTCTCAGTTGCTGTCATGAGAAGAAAGCCATTGTAGAGGGGATTTGACATTTTCACACCAGAGTTACTTCTGATAAGCAGTATTTGATCAATCATGGTGTTTTTTTCTTTCTGCCTGCCCGTCTGTCTTTTCTTCTGTATTTGTCTTTAATGCCTGTCTGAATTCTGAGTTTATTTGATTCTTGGAATTTCTTTATTTCTCTCTTCTTCTGTTATGTCACTGTCCCTTTCTTTCTCTGCTTATTTCTTTATTCGCTTTTGTCAGTCTTCCTATCCATTTTTTTTTTTTTTTTTCTTCTAAATTACTCTCGCTGTCCTGATTCTTTCCTTCATTCTCTGTGCACAAATTGCTAAAATACCGATTTCATGAAGGCGTGGGGGGTGGATGGGTGGGTGTCAATACAGATTGTATAAAGCAGTAGACCTCTGGGTTTGCAAGACATCTGGGAGAATGTGTTACTTCAAACCACAGAGAGAGAGAGAGAGAGAGAGAGAGAGAGAGAGAGAGAGAGAGAGAGAGAGAGAGAGAGAGGAGAGCTCTTCGCCTGCGGAATATTGTAATCTTACAAAGCTCAAACCACATATTTTTTTTTTTTAAATGTCTGCACAGTGCAGTAATCATGCCACCTTGTAAGTGGCATTGGCATCTTCTGGAGATTGTGTCTGCTTTCCGTTGTGGGTTTTCCTCTCAAGCAGATACAGGAAAGTGTGCTGAATCTGGCTTATTTGGTTTTCTTCCCTTCCTTTCGTTTCATTCTTTCGTTTCATTTCCCTTCTTTCCCTTCATTCTTTCTGCTATTTCCATCAATTTCTTTCTGTCTGTTTTGTTGTTGTGTCTTTTCATTCTTCTTCTTCTTTCTATATCTTTCTTTCATTCCTTTAATCCTTCTTCTTTTTTGTTATATTTTTTTCATTTTCTTTGTCACATTTGCTTTTCCTTTTCTTTCTTTCAGTCATCCTCGCCCACTGAAGTCAACTGTTTTGGGCATCATTTCTGTTACATCTGCATTCGTACTTCTTTCTAATTTTCTGTTTGTTTGTTACTTTTTCTGTCTGCCATTTTTCGGTCTTAATTTCTTTCCTGCTGTTTGGCCTGTTAACAAGTGGAACCTCCGTAGTAGACCGATTATGTGTCACTTGATTACTTTTACGCTTGTGTTACTTTTTACTACTACTTCTTGTTACCTGTTCAGTCACTGATTTCGTCTATTGGTTTTTGCTTTGTTTTCTTCCATCTTTCTTTCATTCTCCGTGTGTGTGCTGCTCTTTCATTTGTAGTTTTTGTGCATGCCTAGCCTCCTATCCCTTTTATATAAATTTTTGATCATTGTATTTACCCTCATCTTCTCTTTATTTTTCCCTTGTTTCCCCTTTTCTCTCTCTTTTTTTCCATTCCTTTATTTTCGATCCCTTCTTTTATCTTCGTGTTTGTACACACGCTTTGTCTCTTTCCTTGTTAGACATTATGCACTCTGCTCCTATTCTTCCTTTCCATTCGTTTGTTCGAATTACTGGGGGGGGGGGGGGGGGGGGGGGGGGGGGGGGGGGGGGGGGGGGGGACCCACAGGGAGTCAACTTACATTGAGAAAAGCAGTGGACTTCTGGCTCGCAACACAGGAAAAGATCAGAGAACATGTGTGGACTCAAACCACATGAGAGAGAGAGAGAGAGAGAGAGAGAGAGAGAGAGAGAGAGAGAGAGAGAGATCCATGGTCGTGGGACATTGTAACCCTATCAGGTTGAAGCCAAATTGTTGTAGTTACACAGTTCATTGTGGTTCTCTGCACTGACCAGTGGCACATTCTGGGGATTGCGGCTGATTTGCATTGTGTGTCCTAAAAAGCATAATAGAACACCCCACACACACACACACACACACACACACACACACACTCACTCCCCATTCGGTTTCTTTCATTTCCTTCACTTTCTTTTCCTTCTTTCTGGGTTTTTTTTTTCACTTCTTTCAAACATTCTTTCTTATGTTTATGACTTGTTTTCTTTGAAAATGTTAATTTTCGGTTTTTATTTTTCTTTGTTGCCTTTCCTTCTCTATTAATGCATTTGGTTTTGTGTTTCGTTCTTTCTGTCTTGATGAAACGAATTTCGCCAAAGAAAAGAATATCATTTCTCACCGTGTCAGCTGTTCTTGACAATTACCTCTTTCATATTTATTTTTAGCGTGAACTTTTTTTTGTCCTCTCATTCTTTGTAACTCACTTTTCTGTAAATTATTCTTTCTTCTTCTCACCTGTCGTCTCAAGAAGAAACTGCATTCCAGAGAGGATTTGACGTTTTTCACACCAGATTTGCTTCTTATTAACAGTATTTATTCATTCGTTGTTTTCTTTTCTTTCTGCCCGTCCTTTTCTCTGTAGTTTTCTTTAATGCATGTCTTACTTCCCAGTTTATTTGATTTCTTTTTATAGTTGCAATTGAGTGTTATTTACAGTTGTATTTTCCACTTTTTTTTTTCTTCTTTTCTCTTTTTTTTCTGCTATTTTCCTCTTGATTTCTCTGCTTTTTTTTTTTTTTTTTTAATTTGTTCGCCTTTTTATACATTCTACATATCCTTCATTTTTTCCCTCCTCGGTTATCTGTTCTTATTCTTACTTTGTTCCCTTTGCAAAAGTTGCTGAAGTATCAACAAGGGAGTCAACAGAGAATGGGAAAAGCAGAGGACTTTCGACTTGCAGGACTGAAGGGAATCCGAGTGCACCCGTTACTTCGAAGTAACAGGAGAGAGAGAGAGAGAGAGAGAGAGAGAGAGAGAGAGAGAGAGAGAGAGGTCTGTTGTAGGATATTGTACTCTTACGAAGCTCAAGTCACAGATTTTTTGTTTTTGTTTTTGTTACCTTTTTGTACAATTCATGAATAATTCTTCTCTGTAGCTTATCAATAACACCTTAGAGAGATTGTGTCTCTTTGTTTTGTTGACTTCGTTGTCATCCTCTGGCAGACATAGGAACATACGCTGAAGGTGCATTTTCTAGCTTTTCTAGCTTTCTTCCCTTCTTTCCCTTTCTTTCCTTGGTCCCCCCCCCCCCCCCCCCCCCCCCCCCCCCCCCCCCCCCCCCCTTCTGTACTGTCCTTTAATTTTTCTTTCTTTCTATTTCTTTTTTTCATTCCTCCGTTCTTTCATCTTTCCTTTTCCTTTTTCTTTCTTTTGTTTGCTTTTTGCTTCCTGTCTGTCCTCTTTCATTCTTTATTGTTTTAATGCTTGGATTCCTCGTTTTATATTGCTTTCGTTTTAGTTTTCCTTATCTCTTTTGCTTTTCTTTTTCATCCTCGCCCGATGAAATTCTTTACGAAAATGAATATTAATTCAGACAGGTTTCAACTGTTTTGGGGTGTATTGTCTTGTACGTTTTTTGTGTGCACTTCATGTCTAATTTTCAGTTTGTTTTGCTACTTTTTGTTCTGTCAGCTATTGTTTCTTTCTTATTTTTTGTTGCTCTGAAACCTGATGGCAAGTGGAAACTCCATAGTAGACCGATGACGTTTCACCTGCGTCATTGTTTGTCTGTGTATTTCCTTTTCTCGGGTGTTGTGACAAGAAGAAACTCCAGTCAAAAAAAGGTTTGACGTTGTCACACTAGGGTTCTTCTTATCAATGATATTATTTGCTCATTCATTGAGTTTTCTTCGTTTCTGTCTTTTTCTCCATCTTTCTCCTCCTTCTGCATGTCTGCCTTTTTCGTTATATTTTTGTTTAATATCAGTCTTGCATTTCAGTTTTTTTTTTTTTTTTTTTTTTTTTTACGATCGTGTTTTCCCCTTTCTTTTCCTTTATGTTTCTGTCTTTCTCTACTTTCTAGTTTTTGTTTTTTTTTTCCTGTTTTATTTCTTCCTTCCCATTTCCTTAAACCGTCCTTTATTTTTGTTTGTGTTCGTTTTTTTTTTCTGGATTATTCTCTTTGTCCCCATTCTTTCCTCAACTGTCTGTGACAATTGCTGAA
The DNA here is from genome assembly GCA_016801955.1 of Conus betulinus. Classification (NCBI taxonomy): domain Eukaryota; kingdom Metazoa; phylum Mollusca; class Gastropoda; order Neogastropoda; family Conidae; genus Conus; species Conus betulinus. Next base: position 143,980 of record JADBJO010004848.1, read on the forward strand.
ATATCTACCTGACAGGGACGGAGATGGGGGTTGGGGGGCTCAACACAGGTCGAGAACATCAGTAGACCTCAGGCTGTTAAAACAGATGGGAATCCTTGAGCATTTGTTTCTTCTTCAGACTACAAGGAGAGAGAGAGAGAGAGAGAGAGAGAGAGAGAGAGAGAGAGAGAGAGAGAGAGAGGGGGGGTCTGTTTGTGTGCGATATTGTAATAATTACCAAGCTCAAGTCCCTGATAAAAAAAAAAAAGATGTTCTGTACAATTCAGTAATCATGGCGCGCTGTAACTGGCCAATGGCACCGTCTGGAGATTGTGTGTCTGCTTCGCATTGTAGGCAAACTTTACGCACAAACAGAAAAATAATTATGTTGAATGTAGCTTTTTGTACTCCCAGTTCTTATAGAACAGGAAGTACTTTAGAATGGGAACGAAGAAAATTGCTATGTGTCTGTCTGTGTGTCTGTGTGTCCGTGGTCAAAATGTGTTCCACTCGCTCCAGACAAAAAACTACTGGGCCGATCTTTCTGAAAATTTATAAGTATGTTCATTATGGCCCACAGATGATGCCCGATGTTTAAGTTTACCGTTATAGCCGTTACTAAACGGCCCATAATGGTTTTCTTCTTGATGGAAAATCTCAGAAAGTTCTTGGCCGATCTTTCTTGACATTTAAAAGTATGTTCATTACAGATCAGAGATGATGGCCGACGTTTACATGAGTAGCCATTACTAACGGTTACACCAGCCCAAGACGGTTTTTCCTCTTTATGGAATATATCACGTGTATTCCGGATAAACTGGGAGTACGTTTATTTGCTTTGCATCTTGTTTCTTGTACTCCCAGTTCTTATGGAACAGGGGGTACTTTAAAATGGGAACGAAGAAATGCTTTGTGTGTCTGTGTGACTGTGTGTGTCTGTCTGTGTGTGTGTGTCTGTCTGTCTGTCTGTCCGTCCGTGGTCAAAATGTGTTCCATCCGCTCCAGACAAAACTACTGGGCCGATCTTCCTGAAAATCTGTAGGTATGTTCATTATGGGTCACGGATGATGCCCGATGTTTTTACTTTACCGTTATAACCGCTACCAACGGGCTGTAACGGCCTGCAACGCTTTTTTCTTCCTTATGGAATATCTCAGAAAGTACTTAGCCAGTCTTTGTTAAAATAAGCAGGTATGAACATTATGGGTCACGGATGATGCACGATGTTTTAGTTTACCCCGTTATAGCCGTTACTAACAGCTGTAACGGCCTGTAACGGTTTTTCTTCTTTACAGAATATCTCAGAAAACGTACTTGGCCGATCTTTGTGAAAATTTGTAGGTATGTTCATTATGGGTCACAAATAGTGCCTAATGTTTTAGTCTACCGTTACAGCCGTTGCTAACGGCTGTAACGGCCTGTAACGGTTTTTCTTCTTTATGGAGTATCTCAGAAAAGTACTTGGCCAATCCTTGTGAAAATTAGCAGGTATGTTCATTATGGGTCACGGATGATGCCCGATGTTTTAGTGTACCGTTACTAACGGCTGTAACGGCCTTAATGATTTTTCTTTATTATAAAATATCTCAGAAAAACACTCGGACAAATATTCTGAAAATTTGTAGGTATGTTTATTATGGGTCAAGGATGATGCACAATGTCTTAGTTTACCATTACAGGCGTTACTAACGGTTGTAACAGCCTGTAACGCCTTTTCTTTTCCATGGAATATCTCGGAAAGTACTTTGCCGATCTTTGTGAAAATTAGCAGGTGTGTTCATTATGGGTTACGGGTGATGCCGGATGTTTTCGTTTACCCGTTATCTCCGTTGTACTAACGGCTGTAACGGCCTGTAACGGGTTGTACGTCTTTATAGAATATCTCAGAAAGAACTTGGCCAATCTTTCTGAAAGATTGTAGGTATGTTCATTATGGGTCACGAATAATGCCCGATGTTTTAGTTTACCGTTATACTGTTACTAGCGGCTGTAACGGCCTGTAACGCTTTTCCTTCTCCATGGAATATCTCAGAAAGTCTTGGCCGATCTTTGTTAACATTAGCAGGTATATTCATTAAGGGTCACGAATAATGCCCAATGTTTTAGTTTACCGTTATAGCGGTTACTAACGTCCTGTAAAGGTTGTTTTTCTTCATGGAATATCTCAGAAAGTACTTAGCCGATCTTCGTGAAAATTAGCAGGTATCTTTATTATGGGTCACGGATGATGCCCGATGTTTTAGTTTACCGTTATACCATTACTAACGGGCTGTAACGGCCTGTAACGTTTAAAAAAAAAAAATTCTTTATGGGATATTTTATAAAGTACTTGGCTGATCTTTGTGAACATTGGCACGCATGTTCACTCTGGGTTACGGATGATGCCCGATGTTTTAGTTTTCCGTTATTCCGTTTTTAGCGGTTGTAACGGCCTGAAACACTTTTTCTTCTTCATGGAATATCTCAGAAAGTACTCAGCCGATCTTTGTGACAATTGGCAGGTATGTTCATTATGGGTTGCGGATGATGCCCGATGTTTTAGTTTACCGTTATAGCCGTTACTAACCGCTGTAACGGGCCTGTAACGGTTTTTCTTCTTTATGGAATATCTCAGGAAGTACGTGGCCGATATTTCTGAAAAATTTGTAGTTATGTTCATTATGGGTGAAGGATGATGCCCAATGTTTAAGTTTACCGTTTACTGTTTTTCCTCTTCATGGAATATCTCACGGGTATTTAGGATAAACTGGGAGTACGTTTATATGCTTTGCATTTTTTTTTCATCAAGTTTTGTTGTACTTTGTCTTTCCTTCAGTCATCCTTTCCGTTGAATTTCTTTACGGAAGCGAATATTATTTCACACGGGTGTCAGCTGCTTTTCATAGTATTTCTTTTAAATGTTTGGGTGCGTGCCATTCTTATTTGTTTCAATTTTGTTTTGATACTTGTTAGGCCTGCCACTGTTTTGTTCTTACTTTTGGATCTGGTAACATGGGAAAACTTCACAGGAGACCGAGTATGTGTCACTTGATTATTTTTATTGTTGTGTTACTTCTTATTGGAAATGTCTGTGTGTTCAATGTTCAATTCGCCTGTTGCTTTATTTCTTTGTTTTTTTTTTTTTATCTGTCTTTCTTTCTGTCTGTTTGTCTGTCTGCCGTTTTTATTTTGTATTTTCTGTGTATCTATTTCCTGTTTGCCAATCATCCCATTTCCTTTATTTGTTTTTTTACAATTGTGTTTTGCCCTGATCTTTTCTGTTATGCGTTTTTCCTCCTTTTTTGTTTTCCTTTTTCTTTCTGTGTTCATGATCCACTCTTTTTTTTTTGTACTCTCTTTCTTTTCCTCTTTACACAGGCACTTTGTCACTTTCTTTTTGTGCATCATTCTTCCTGCCTCTGTGCTGTTTGGACTTCTGGCTCGCAATTCAGGAACGGATCAGAGAACATTTTGTCGACTCAAAGCACACAGAGAGAGAGAGAGAGAGAGAGAGAGAGAGAGAGAGAGAGAGAGAGAGAGAGAGAGAGAGAGAGAGATTTATTGTCTTCTACGTCAACCTTCCAGTCCAAAATCACCATCACATTCCTTCCCCTCTTCCCGCTTTTAATCTTTTTGTTTAACTCTTCCTCTTGTAATTATTTTTTTATGTTCTTTTCTAGTCAGGAGCTCTTCATGTCGGGAGGGGGGAGGGAACTGAAGGTGGGAATGGAAGGGGTGGGGGGGAAGGAAAAAGGGGGGGGGGGGGAGGAAAGGAAGAGGAATCGGAGGATATGGAGAGATGGTGGTAGAGGCGGAAAAAAGGTGGTTTGTCTGAAGAACGACAGACGAGATACTGTTCAGGGTAAAAGGCTCAGATAAGTCTGACCAGTCGCAGAAAGCTTTGCAGTGATTGAGTAATTGCACGTTCAGTTCATCATCAGCATACAACTAACATACAAACATGTGTATGGGGGGGGGGGGGGGGGGGGGGGGGGGGGGGGGGGGGGGGGGGGAGGGAGAGAGAGAGAGAGAGGGGGGGGGGAGAGAGAGAGAGAGTAATGATCATGATTATGATCATGAACATTATTTACTATTTATTGTTATCTATGACTTATGATCATGATAATAAAATGCATTTACTATTTATGTTATCTATAGTCAAGCCGACCTCGAGGGTCCATATCAAGGCTGTTACCTGCTGAAAACTGATTCCATTTTGCATGTTAGAAAAGGGCAGTTCATTCCAAACAGCTGAAGCAGCATAAACCGGGATTTTTTTTTTATATAGGATTTTAGATCAAATCAAAATGCTTTGTTTCTTTTTAGAAACTAAAACAAAATCACCTTTTGTGGATATTCATAAATTAGGTCTTTGTGGAGTATGTTGTGAAGACTGTGTCTAATGTCACGCAACCCTAAAACCCTAAAACTTTATGAAGACATGTTTCACAGTCAGTGACCTATCACACTATATGCACCGAAGAATCATCCTCAGCTTTTAGAAGAAGTAGAAGAAGAAGAAGTTCAAGAAGAAGAAGAAGAGAAGAGAGAGAGAGAGAGAGAGAGAGAGAGAGAGAGAGAGAGAGAGAGAGAGGAGAGAGGGGGAGGGGGGGGGGGGGGAGGGAGGGAGGGGGGAGGAGAGATTTTTTTTGCTACATTAAACTTCCGGTCCCAAAGCACCATCGCATCCCTCCCCCTCCTCCCGCTTTTTTGTTTTTGTTTGTTTGTTTGTTTGTTGTTTTTACTTTCCTCTTGTGAATATTTTTTTTGTTCTTTCTAGTCAGGAGCTCTTCATGTTTCCAGAATATCGCGTCTTTGGAATATCTCTGAGTGAGCAAAAGGTTTGATGTTTGTTTGAGTCTCACCCACATCTGCATACCATTACAGCAGAGCGAAGACTCAGCAGGATGTAAATGGGGCATTGCGCCTTGGCTTAAGGCTGTGTCAGGCTAATTGACATAGGCCAGAACACCAAGGCTACATCAAAATGTTGTTATGCTCTTCATAGTTATGCGGGGATTGTCTTCAGTTGTGACAAGCTCCTAGGATAACATTACCAGTCACCAAAATCCCCCGAAGTCGGAGAGTGTGGCTGCCCACGTGGGGGTAATCAAAAACGGTCTTACACGTAATGTTTTCATCCCCAGCTGATGCATTTGTACCACAGTGTTCAAGTACTTTGGCTGTTTGGATGATCCCAGGAATCTTTTAGCCAGGGTACAACAACAACAACATAATGGGACATCCGGGAAGGGATGGCCAGATGGGAGGGAGGGAGGGGGGGGGAGGTGGAGGGGGAAGGAAGTGGAGATGGGAAGGGAAGGGGGGGGGGGCAAGGGGGGGGGGGGGGAAGAGGAATCGGTGGATGTGGTAAGATGGTGGTGGAGGCGGAAAGGTGGATAGTCTGAAAGAACGACAAACGAGATGCTGTTCAAGGTTAAAAGGCTCTGATAAGTCTGACCAGTCGCAGAAAGCTTTGCAGTGCTTGGGTAATTGCACAGTCCATCATCAGCATCAATATAAATCAATATACAAACATGTGTATAGAAGAGAGAGAGAGAGAGAGAGAGAGAGAGAGAGAGAGAGAGAGAACAGACACAGAGGAGGGAGAGGGGTATGATCATGACCATGATCATGAGTCTGATCGTGATCATTAATCATTTACTATTTTATGTTATCTGTATCTTCATGATCATGATCATGATAATCATTTACTGTTTATGCTAGCTATAGTCAAGCCGACCTCTGTGAGTCTATATGAAGGCTGTTACCAGCTAAAACCTGATCCAATTTTGGCATGCTAGAAAAGGACAGTTCATTCCAAACATGCTGAAGCAGCTTAATCCGGAATTTTTTTTTTCTGAATAGAATCTTAGATTAAAGTAAAAAAAAAAAAAAGCTTAATTCTTTTAGAAACTGAAACAAGATCAACTCAGGTGAAATGTCCATAAATCAGGTCTTTGTGGCGTATGTTGTGAAGACTTTGTATCTAACGTCACGCAACGCTAAAACCCTAAAACTTTATGAAGACATGCTTCATAGTCAGTGAGCTATCACACTAAATGCACCAAAGAATCATCCTCAGCTTTACAAGAAGAAGAGAAGAAGAAGAAGAAGAAGAAGAAGAAGAAGAAGAAAGAAGAAGGAGGAGGAGGAGGAGGAGGAGGAGGAGGAGGAGGAGAGGAGGAGAGAGAGAGAGAGAGAGAGAGAGAGAGAGAGAGAGAGAGAGAGAGAGAGAGAGAGAGAGAGAGAGAGAGAGAGTCCATGGCTGTGATTTTATCTAGATCAAGCCACCTTTTTTCTGCATACTTTAGTGATCAGGTCACCATGAAATTGGCCGGTGGCACCTCCTGCAGGTCGTGTCTGCTTTGCATTGTGGGCCATCGGCAGGCACAAATAGGAAAAGGCCCTGAAATTGAATATTTTGCGTCCTTCCGTTTCTTTTCCTTCACCCGTTTCTTTCTTTCTTTCTTTCTTTCTTTCTGTCTTTCTACCTTTGTTTCTTTCTCTCTTTCTTTCTTTCTGTCTTTCTTTCTTTGTTTCTTTCTCTCTTTCTTTCTTTTCTTTCTGTCTTTCTTTCGCTTTTTCTTTCTTTCTTTCTTTCTTTTTTTTTTCTTTGTTTTTGTTTGTTTTTTCTTTTCTTTTCTTTTTTTTTTTCTCTCTTTTTCCTTTCTTTCTGTCTATCTGTACTGTCTCTCTGTCTGCTCCTTTTTTTCTTTCTTATCGGTCCTTTTCATGTTTGCCTTTTTTCCCGTTTTTTTTTCTGTCTTCCGCCCCATTTTTTCTCTTCTTCTTGTTTCTACCGTTCTTTGTTTCTACCCGTCTTTTATTCCCTTCTTTATTTATTTTCATTTTCCCCATCTTGAATCCTATTTCTTCTCTATGTTACTTTCCATTTCTAAAAATCCTTTTGACTCATTAAAACATTTTTCGAAAGAGAATGTCATTTCGCACAGGTGTCAGGGTTTCTGGACATTGTTTCTTTCGTATTTTTGCAGGAAGGTTTTTCTAGTTTTTCCTATATCATCGTTGTTTTTGTGTGTTTTTTTGTTTTTTGTTTTTTCGGGTCTTGTAACAAGAAGAAAGTCCATGCCACACTAAATGTGTGTTACCTGAATATTTGATTCCCTTAATTCTGTTTCTTTCATTCCTTGTTCACACATAGCATTTTCCTCTTTCTTTTGTCTTCTTTACTCCATAATTTTCTCAGTCCCTAGTGTTTTCTTCCTTCTTTTATCAGCACTGGAACGGGAAAACAGATCACGATTGGTCGGTACAGGTTGAAAAAAAAAGCAAAACAAAACAAACAAAAACAAACAAACCAAAAAACAGTGCAGGTCTGGCGCGCAACACTGGAAAGAATCCAAGAGAATTTGTTATTTAAAACTACTTGGGGGTTGGGGGGAGAGAGAGAGAGAGAGAGAGAGAGAGAGAGAGAGAGAGAGAGAGAGAGAGAGAGAGAGAGATAAACAGATAAAAACAGAACCGATCCCAACGACCGACAGACAGACAGACAGAGTCAGGAAGACAAACAGATAGTCCGACCGACCGACAGACAGACAGGAGACGGAAGGAGAGGTGAGAGAGAGAGAGGGAGGGGAGAGAGAGGAGAGAGAGAGAGAGAGAGAGAGAGAGAGAGAGAGAGAGAGAGAGAGAGAGAGAGAGAGAGAGAGAAATTGGTACATGCCTGTGGGACATCATGATCCTGTCTGGATCAAGCCATCTTCTTTCTGCACAAGATAGTAATCAGGTCAGCCTGAAAAGCAGCCAGTGGACCTCCTGGAGACCGCGTCTGTTTTAGATTGTGGGCCATCTCCAGGCACAAATAGCAAAAGGCCTGAATTTGCAATCTTTCGCGTTCTTTCTTAAGTCTTTCTCTTCACAGTTTCTGTCTGTCTGTCTGTCTCTCTTTCTGTCTGTCTGTCTGTCTGTATACATGCTTTTCTCGCCTTCTTTCTTTCTTTCTTTCTGTCTGTCAGTCTGTTGCTTGTGTATCTTCTTTTTCTCGCCTTCTTTCTTTCCTTCTTTCTTTCTTTCTTTCTTTTTTTCTTTCTGTCTGTCTGTCTGTCTGTCTGTCTGTCTGTCTGTCTAGCTTCTTTTCTCTCACCTTCTGTCTGTCTTTCTTTTTTTTCATTGTTTCCTTTTATTTTTCTGTTGTTGGTTTTTCCTCCCCCTTTTTCTCTATTTCTTATTTGCACCATTCGTTATTCCTGTCTGTTTTTTCCTTCCTTCTTGATCTTTTTTTTCCCTTGTTTTCTTTTAATCCTTTTTTTCCTCTATTGTTTTCCTGTTTTTTTTTTTTTTGATCCTTTTGACAATGAAACTTCTTTACGGGAGAGAATATTATTTCGTAAAGTTCTCAGAAGTATTCCGTATTTTTACAGGGAGCTATTCTTTGTTCCTTTTCCTTTTTGTCATTGTTCGTTGGTTGTGGTTAGGGGGGTCTCTTAATACGAAGAAAGCCCATGCCAAACTAAATGTGTGTTACTTGACTTTTTTGGTTCCCTTTGTTCCTTTTTTCCTTATTTATACATTGCATTTCTCTCTCTCTCTCTCTCTCTCTCTCTCTCTCTCTCTCTCTCTCTCTCTCTCTCTCTCTCTCTCTCTTCTCTTCTTCACGCCATAATTTTCTCTATCCCTACTTTTTGAATTTTTTTGGTTAACAGAGGGGAAAAGAACAAAAAGTTTGCAAACACAGATTGTGAAAAACAAGGGAGGTCTGGCTTGCAGCACAGAGACGAATCCAAGAGCATTGTTATTTCAAACCAACCAGAGAGAGAGAGAGAGAGAGAGAGAGAGAGAGAGAGAGAGAGAGAGAGAGAGAGAGAGAGAGAGACAGACAGACAGACAGACAGAGACAGACAGAGCCACAGACACAGACACAGAGACAGAGGTCGTAATTTTATCCGGTTCAGGCCACAGATTTATTTTATTTTTTCAAGCGGAATTGAAGGGTCACGCTGCTTTGTAATTGGCGAGCAGCTTCTTCTGGTGATTGTCCGTGCTTTGTATTGTGGGTAAACCTTAAGCACAATCAGAAAAACGCCATGCTTTGGGATTTTTTTTTTCCATCACTTTCTTTCCCATCTTTCTTTATTTTCTTTCTATCGATTATTTGTAGCGTCTCTTTTTACTTCTTCGTTGCTTTCTTTTCTTTTCTTTCTTTCTTTCTTTTTTTTCCTTTCTTTCTTTCTTTCTTTCTTTCTTCAATGCATTTGTTTTTGCTTTTCGTTCTTGGGTCTTTCTGATCGAATGGAGTTCTCCACGGAAACAAATATCAGTCTACCCGAGTGTCATCTACTCTTGACATTATTTTTTTCTTTTTTTTCTCTTGTAGTCTGCACTTCTTTCTTCTTTTTGTTTTTTGTTTTTGTTCAGTCTATTTGCCTGTCCTTGTTTGCTTGTTTGTTTTCTTTTTCTCAGTATTCGTGACAAGAAGCAACCCCATCGCAGAGGGACTTCGACGTTTTATTACCAGAGTAGCTTTTTTTCTTCTGTTATTTCATTTTTTTAAATTCATATATGTTCGTTTAGTACAACATATGGAAAATAAAAGAAAAAAAAAAAAAAATAAAACGAAAAAAGTAAGAAAACTACAAGCAAATGGTGTGTATAGAAAAAAAAACGTCATAATAACGATAATACCATTCTACATTTTGAAGACAAAAGGTTACAACCTCTTTACGTGGTAGGGAGAGAGAGATCGTGAGAGAGAGAGTGAGAGAGAGAGAGAGAGAGAGAGAGAGAGAGAGAGAGAGAGAGAGAGAGAGAGAGAGAGAGAGAGAGAGAGAGAGCACATGAGACAAGCCGAGTGTATTAGGAAATTTTACATATCTGGTTTTTTTTAAGGTCCTGTATATGTCAAATGGGGCTGTTTTAGCCGAGGTAACAGTTCACGGGTGTTATAATCATACTTACACTAAAATATACAGTGTCACAATCTTTCATAATTCTGAGCCTGCTAACGTCGGCATATATGGGTGCCATTTGGAGAGAAAATCGTTATATAGGGAAAAAAAATTCGAGCAATGCATTCTTCAGTTTTATATCTGTATTCTACCTTATTAAGAAATACTTGTAATCTTGGTGATTTTTGTACTGTTCTACACTGATATAGATAGTGTTTTGTAAATAATGCAATAAATAAAATACATGATCTATATGTGTATTTTCATCTAATTCAACTACGGCTGATGGTTCAGTTATCTGAAAATTAAATGCACACGTACATATTTCATTTATCAAATCCACCAGCGTTTCCCAAAAACGTTGTATGACCGTACAATACCCAAAACATATGCGTAATACTGTCCGTAACAGAGGTAGAAAAAGTACAAACATCACTGTTCAATATACCTCTCTTCAGCAACATATTAGTACCAAAACATCTGTGTATTATTCGTAACTGTAACCATTTCATTTCTATGTCAGAAATTTTACTCAGCTAAATGAAACAGTTTTTCATTTCATTTTCAACGTTCATTTTATGACCCCACTTCGTACAAATTTTCAGACGTGTATGATTATCTATAACAATGTCATGATATGATCTTGACCCTCTACAAACAGACGTCAATGTTTGTAACATATGTGCATATTTACAACTATTATTTTCGTTTTCAACTTTTTTTTTTTTTTTTTTTGTTTTTTTTTTTTGTATATATTCAATTATAGCTTCTTTGAAAGCCAGAAAAAATGCCAAAAATTAATGTTAACGTCGTGCTTTTCTTTAAATTTTTCACAATCAATAAACTGGCCATTGTCAAGCACAAAATGAGCATGTAATGTATGCTCTTGTTGATCCATGCTTTCTCAAAATAGTCTTTATCCTCAACTTGAATTCTGCTTGTATAAAAGACTGGTTTGGAAAGGATTTCATAAGAATTCTTACAGTTAATTTAATAGAGAAAATTGTCTGTACCCTGTAAATACCTCTGTCCAAAATACATTTGTGTTTTACATTTTTACAGAAAGAAGAAAGTATTTCTGGTTTATGTTTCTCAATGTCACTTAAAAGTTGAAAGTTAGATGTTGTAATAGTTTTCCATTTGTGGTGTGCAATCTGATTTTTTTTTTCAGCCACGTCAATTTTAGTGAAGAAGCAAACGTTTTAAATTATGGTATCCGGACACTACCGTTTGGGATACTTTAATGTGCAGTTTTTTTGTTCATATTTGTTTTGCCTGTTTTCTTTTTTTCCACACAAATTTGTAACAGTGATTTTGTAAAGTCTGAAGAAAAGTGTCAGGTGGGCTAGGTAGTAATACCTACAAATCGATGAGTTTTGAGAGCTTGCCACACCCATCGCTGTACCAGAATAGACACCTAGAGCGCAACTCCATAGTCTTCCGAGACTGAAGGATGCCTACCACTGATAAAAATAAGCGATTTTAAAAACTGCCACTCTGCCCAAAAGAGTTATTTGTCTTCTCACCCAAATCTTGAACAAATATTTACGCCCACTAATTTTTCAGATTAATGAATATCTGCACAGTTTTGCAAATCGTTGGTGGACCAGATTCTAAGAATTTTTGAAATTTGTGGGTCGCACTCCATACCTAATTGGTCCATGTAACGAACAGCAGAATTTTTACAGCTCCCCAACCAAACAGCGCTAGTTTTCTCAGGATTCATATGTAACCCTGACATACGACCAAACGTTTTCCAGTATGTCTATACATGTTTCAAACATTGTTTTTTTTTTTTGTCGCCTGCTAAAAGAAATTCTGTATAATCTGCATATTGAGAAAGTTTGTGTTCGACGGTATCTATAACTATTCCACGTATGTTTACACTTTCCCCAAATCACTAATGCTAGACTTTCAACACAATATGAAAAGATATGGCAATAGTGGGTCACCTTGTCTGCATCCGCGGTCTATCTCAAACCAACTAGAAACTTGACCATTAACAAGGACACATGAGTTAACATTTTCATAGAATGTTTTAACCCCATTTGCAGAAGCCCTGTTGAAAGCCAAACGCTTTTGATACTTTAAACTTAAAATCCCAGCTTACTGAATCGAATGCGTTCTTGAAGTCAATGTTTAATAAAAGCCCTGGTAAGTTGTGTTCTTCTAAAAAAAAAAAAATTGTGTTCGTTAATGAGCCTGATATTATCCCCTGTGTATCTTTTCTTAATAAACCTGTTTTTATCCTTATTAATAATGAGACCAGCTAACACGGGTTTTTTTTTAAACGGTTGGCTATACACGATGACCCTATTTCATATACAACATTTAACAACGAGACTGGTCTCCAGTTTTCGCGAAGTGTCTTGGTTACTCTCCTTTTGCTATGCATGAGATTAGTCCCCTGTCTTTGAACACAAGAAACCTCTCCCCTTCCAAATCCAGCATTTTAAAGTTCTGACAACACAAACACCTCTTCTGCTCCAAAAACACTAAACAAATTTGTTGTGAAACCATCAGTGCAAGGTCTTTTTTGTTTTTTTTTCTTCATATTCGTTAATGCTATACATGCCTCCTCCAGTGGTGATTTCGCCGTCTAAATGATTTTGCTTCATCACGGCATAAATATGGAATATTTTCGATGAGTTCATCATCCAAATCACAGTCGTCATCTCCGTATTTTTTTATCCAACGATTCATAAAATCTGTGAATCTCGTTTTGATCTCTCTCTCTCTCTCTCTCTCTCTCAACTCTCTCTCTCTCTCTTTTTTCTTTTTTTTAATCTTAATCTTTTCCGTTTGCCTGAACTCTCTCTCTCTCCTCCCCCCCCCCAAAACCCCCTTCCTCTCTCTCTTGGTCTCTCTCATCTCCTCTCTCTCCGGTTCCTCCCCCTCTCTCCTCCTCCCTACAGTCTCCAGTCCTCTCTCTGACTCGATGAAACTCTTTTTCTGCTCAAAAGGAAGGAAAATGGGGGAGGTTTTAATATGCGGAGGGGACCACTCTCTAGGATTGCTCCACTCTCTTGTCTCTCTTGTTTTTATAGTCTATATGAAATCCTCTCTTTCACAAACCTTTTTTTTTTTTTTTTTCAACCGTGTGTACGCACAATCGGAATTGGTGTTTTTTTTCAACAATAAAGAAACTGAAAGTAAGCAGGTAGCCCCCACAAACCCCCTTAGGGTGATTCCCAGAAAGCAGTGAAAGCCTGGTCCTTATGGGACAAATCCATGACAACCAGTTTGTCTGGCTGACTACGATGAAAACTCTTTTCTGCAGGCGACAAAAGGAAGGAAACGGGGGAGGTGTTAATATGCGGAGGGGACCACTGAATAGGATTGCTCCACAGGAGATGAATTCCCCACCAGCACAACGTTTTCTATTTGTCCCTAATTGGTTTTTATAGTCTATAAATGTCTTTCACAAACCCTTTTTTTTTTTTTTTTTTCAGATTCACATTTTTTTTGTAGTGTACGCACAATCGGAATTGGAGTTTTTTTTTTTCAAATAAAGAAAACAAAACAGGAACAAAACACAAATGCGATGAAGTTTGATTCTCAGACAGCGTTTCTATGTCACTGCGTTTGTCAACACGTCGTTAATGTTCATGTGGATGTCCAGCTTTACATAAAGTTCCATTTTTTTTACTTTCAC
>JADBJO010004849.1:0-12500 GCA_016801955.1 Conus betulinus
AGGACAGCTGTTGTTGCTGGTGCTGAAACTAAACTGTTAGTAATGTCCTTGGAGAGGACCACTGGTATTCCTGAGAGAGGGCCACACTGTTTGTATTCTTGGAGAAGGTACACAAATGTGTTGGTATGTCCCGTGGATAGCTCACACTGTAGTCTTGGAAAGGAGACAACTATTGGTAATTCGTGGAGAGCGAACACTTTCATGATCAGTTCCCATGGGACTCGATCACTGTAGAGTAACACAACAACAAAACAAAACAAACACAAAAAGGAGGAAGGGGAAGACGTAGCTGCGTAGCGCAAACTGTTTGGTCACATAATCGAGTAGGGAGATAATTAAAGTTGTCCCCTTTTTCAGCCTGGGGTAAAATTGCATTGTAACAAAAAAAAAATATGCGGGAGAAAATAAATAGTCCGTTTTTAGCAGGGGGATATTGCATGGGTTCATTTTCACTTTTTAGAAAACTGTATAGTCCAAATTAGCAGATGGATAGTTAAATGTGTCCATTGGTAGCTTTGAAAATTGTTATAGTCCACAATTAGCATGATGGATAGTTAAATGGCCCATTTTTAGCATTAGAAAACTAAATAGTCCAAAATTAGGAGGTGCAGAAAAGGATGGTCCTAAATGAGCATTTTGAAATGAGATGGTCCGAATTACAAGGAGAATGTTTATGGCTCGCAATCACCATCGGGCAGAATGGATGGGTGCGTAACCAACTTGTTAGAGAATGAAATGGTCCATAACGATCGGGGGAGGGGGGGGGGTAATCCTTATCATCAGGGAGGTACAATATTGTTTCATAATCATCAGGGGTAGAATGAGATTATCCATAATCATCATGCAGAGAATTTGATGATCCATAGTATCATGGAGACCATTCAATGATCCATTATCATAATGCAGAGCATTGAATGATCCATTGTCATCATGTAGAGAATTAAATGATCCATAAGTAGTCTGAAAAGGAGGTTTAATGGTCCATAATTGGCAAAACCAAAGGAGTTTAACGATCTTAATTAGCAAAAAAAGGAGGTTGAATGGATCCATAAATCGGCAGGGAGTAAATGGAATAGTCCATAATCACGGGGGAGAATCAAACAGTCCATAATCAGCAGTGACAGAAGAAGGAAAGGCTTGAGGGAAGGTGGGTGGGGGGGAGTTATATGATCTATAATTGCATTTTTGTGTCAGTGACTTGTGCCCCTCCCCTTCCCGTTATTCCCGTTACCTCTATCTCTCCTCGGTCTCCCTCCATCTTCCCCCCATGGTCAGGCAAAGCTTCATCATGTGGAGAAAGACAGTCTGATTGTTTTGTTGACGGACCATCTCACTGTGATTATGGCGGACCATCTCATTGTGTTGATGACCGACCATCTCATTGTGTTGATGACGGGGACCACTCTCACTGCGTGATGACGGACCATCTCATTGTGATGATGACGGACCATCTCACTTGTGATGATGACGGACCATCCTCATTGTGATGATGACGGACCATCTCATTGTGTTGATGACGACCATCTCATTGTGTTGATGACGGACCATCTCATGTAATGATGACGGACAATCTCATTGTGATGATGACGACCATCTGCATTGTGTGTATGACGTGACAATCTCATTGTGATGAGTGACAGACCATCTCATTGTGTTGATGCGGACCATCTCACTGTGTTGATGTCAGAACCATCTCATTGTGATGGTGACGGACCATCTCATTTGTACCTGTTGTTTCTGTCTGCCCCTGCTGTTAGGGTCTGCACCCATTTATGGACAGCTTTGTCACTGGGGGTTGTGTTGGTTTTGCAGTAATGTGTGTGTGCGCGCGCGCGCGTCGCGCGCGCGCGCGCGCCGCGCGTGTGTGTGTGTGTGTGTGTGTGTTTAGTGTTGTTTATGCGTGTTTGTATTACTGTGTTGTGTGTTTTCCACACACCCTTCTCCACCCCACATCTCTCTGGTCTCTGTCCTGTCTGCCTCTCTGCCTCTCTGTCTCTCGCTCTCTCTCCTCTCCTCTCTCTCCTCTCTCTCCTCTCTCTCTCATCTCGAGATCTCTCTCTCTCTCTTCAACAAACGAACTGTGCATTTTTTTTTATTTCTGTTTCTTTTTTTTCTACTCTGCTTTGGCTAATTTTCGTGCCTTTGAATGTAGCGCTGTGTAGATTAGAGTAGTTTTGGTGATCTGATGTAATGTTGAGTATGATGGTGATTGTAACTGCAATTTGTGTATGCTTTGTTGACTTTTTGTTTACAGAGCTGCGCGTACTTCTCTTTGTATTCGCCTAGTTCAGTCTATCTATAGCATTGTATCTAACAACGTATTTCTATAACAATTGTATCTAACACCAGTAACACAGTAAATGCTTTAGCCACGATGTCTTCCTGCTATTTCTGTGCTGTGAAGTTCAGGCTTTGATGCACTGGGTTTGATGTGCTTGGTGCACGTGCTGTGAGGTGCACCCGGCACTCTGTATTCCACTCAGGAAGCAGTAGTAACGCATGTGTGCTGTCGGCACCTGGGCAATCGTTTAGGGATTGGTGGATAGTGTGAGTAGAGGGCAGCTTTTGAGGACTTGGGTGCGGCCTCTCACACACACACACACACACACACACCACACACACACACACATGCCCGCAGTGCATGTCCAAACTGAGAGAGAGAGGAGAGAAGAGAGAGAGAGAGAGAGAGAGAGAGAGAGAGAGAGAGAGAGAGAGAGACGGTTATGTTATAACGATAATTACGTCTGTTAAGTGTCCCATGTTGACAAGAACTCTTGGCAGTATAACAGTTTGAAGGTGTAATGTCTTTTCTAACGTTTATTATTGGCTGGGTGTTACAAATATACATGTTTGAAGGTGTATGCTTTTCTAAGCCTTAACATTGGTACGGGTGTTACCGTGTACACGTTTTCCGGTGTATGTTTTCTATCGTTTAGATTGCCATGGGTGTATTCAGAATACAGCAACAAGCCAAAATACGCAAAAACAAATAAGTGGAAGACTAAAAATAAATATTCGTAGAAAACGCATGATGTTTAAATTCATGCGAACATGATGGCCCCTTTCCAGCCTACAAAACAGAGACGACATTAGTCCTGGAACAATCTCACCGTCGGGACCATGCACACGTGCTTGAACACAACATGCCACACCTGTTCTTCTGGGTGTCACAGTGGTCGCCCACATTTGGTAGGACTCAGACTTTGACGTTTGTTTGACTTGTTGTCTGGTTACCTGAAAGTAGAACACCAACGGTTGGAAACAGCACTATTTCACGCGCTGTGTTCTCTATTTAACCTGAAACTAGAACGCCAATTGGCTGTAAAACAGAACTACTTCACGCGCTGTGTTTTCTCTATTGACCTGAACTAGAACACCAACCGGTTGGAAACAGAACTACTTTACGCGCTCTTTCTGCTGAAGACCGGAGCTGGCGAACTTTTGCCGTGTCAAGGTCACCGTCAGCCCAGCCCGCCATGGACGCCTGACTTTTTCCTCTCTTGAACACTCAAAGGGCAGTCGAGAACGCGACAGGTCTGCTTCAGAATCTGAACATGGTGAACGCTTGTCTCTGCCAGTTGTGTGTCCCTTCCATAGGGGGTGGGGGGTGGGGGGGTGGGGTGTGGGTGAAGCAAGGCCTAACTCACACGTGGACCAAATTCGCAGCTGAATGACACATGACGGAATGCCATATGAATGACACATGGATCAAATTCCTACTGAATGACACATGGACCCAATTCCTACCTGAATGACACATGGACCAAATTCAACTGAATTGCACATGGACCAAAATTCCAGCTGAACGACACATGGACCAATTCCAACTGAATGACAAATGGACCGAATTCCAACTGACTGACACACGGACCAAATTCCGCTAGCTGAATGACACATGACCAAATTCCTACTGGATTACACAGGGGGACCAAAATTCCCAGCTGAACGACACATGGAACCAAAATTCCAGCTGAATGACACATGGACCGAATTCCATCTGATGACACATGGAACCGAATTCCCCGCCAAAATGGAAGCTGAATTGACACATACACTGAACGGTGGCAAATGTGGGGCTAATGTTAGAGCCCCATGTCTCTGTTTGTAGGCCGGAAATCCCAGTCCCAGCAGCCATTTTCTCCCCTTCAGAGTAGTGTGTTAACCTCTCCACCCTTACCTCCCCTGTCCGATTTTGGCTTGGCTGTGACTGGGTGACTGACCAACATGTTGATGTTCTGTCCTGCCTGTCCTTGCCAGACTCGTAGTGAAGAGACTCACCGCTACAGATCGGAACCATTAAACGGGGGGGCCTCCACCCGCTGGCAAGGTGGGTCCGCCACACTGACGTCCATCGTTTGCAATATCGTCAGAGAGAGGACGTAGCGTTAGGTTTTGACGTCATAAAGGTCTGTTTCAAGAATCGGACGTCCAAGCTAATATTTCGGAAGATTAAATCACCTATTTCTCAAATCACACCCACACACACACACACACACACACACACACACATATATATATATATATATAGATATATATATATAGATATATATATATATATAGAGAGAGAGAGAGGAGAGAGAGAGAGAGATCACAGAGAGCAGATGCAGTCTTAAATGGTCCACATCAAAATTTCTCAGTTTTATCTCAGTTCTGGGTCGAAAGCAGAGCGAGGTCAGTCTCAATAATAATAATAATCACATAATAATAATAATAATTATTGATTTGATGACAATAATGATAACAATCCCGCTGGTATTTAAGAAGTCGATCATTATAATTATCATGACAGGAATGCTGGCTACGAGCGTCTATGTTCACACATGTGGTAGGATTTGCGCGTTCGTGGCGTCTCTATTCTTTCTGGTTCAACAGTACTCTGATCACAAAGGGTGCATGACAGTGTATCAGCTAACTCCGTGTTTGTATGCCTGTGAGGTTGAAGGGAAAAACATGTATCACGCACCATGTGTTGCGTACGTGCGTGCGTGCGTGCGTGTGTGTGTTGTGTGTGTGTGTGTGTGTTGTGGTAATTACACAAAAAACACCACACTCGCAAACACACCACACACCACACACACACACACTGCACGCACGCACCGCACGTACGCACACATGTGCGTGATACATGTTTTTTCCCTTCAACCTCACAGGCATACAAACACGGAGTTAGCTGATACACTGTCATGCACCATTTGTGATCAGAGTACTGTCTGAACAGAAAGAATAGAGACGCCACGAACGCGCAAATCCTACCACATGTGTGAACATAGACGCTCGTAGCCAGCATTCCTGTCATGATAATTATAATGACGACTTAACTACCAGCGGGATTGTTATCATTATTGTCATCAAATCAATAATTATTATTATTATTATTATTATTATTATTATTATTGAGACTGACTCGCTCTGCTTTCGACCAGAACTGAGATAAACTGAGAATTTTGATGCTGACCATTTAAGACTGCATCTGCTCTGTGATCTCTCTCTCTCTCTCTCTCTCTCTCTATATATATATATATATATATATATATATATATATATATATATATATATGTGTTGTGTGTGTGTGTGTGTGTGTGTGTGTGTGTGTGATTTGAAGAATATGTGATTTAATCTTCCCGAAATATTAGCTTTGACGTCCGATTCTTGAAACAGACTTTATGACGTCCAAAACCTTAACGCTACGTCCTCTCTCTGACGATATTGCAACGATGACGTCAGTGTGGCGGACCCACCTTGCCAGCGGGTGGAGGCCCCCCGTATAATGGTTCCGATCTGTAGCGGTGAGTCTCTTCACTACGAGTCTGGCCAGGACAGGCAGACAGACATCAACATGTTGGTCAGTCACACAGTCACAGCCAAGCCAAAATACGGACAGGGGAGGTAAGGGTGGAGAGGTTAACACACTCTCTGAAGGGGAGAAAATGGCTGCTGGGGACTGGGATTTCCGGCCTACAAACAGAGACTGGGGCTCTAACATTAGCCCCACATTTGCCACCGTTCAGTGTATGTGTCAATTCAGCTTCCATTTTGGCCGGGAATTCGGTCCATGTGTCATTCAGATGGAATTCGGTCCATGTGTCATTCAGCTGGAATTTGGTCCATGTGTCGTTCAGCTGGAATTTGTCCATGTGTCATCCAGTAGGAATTTGGTCCATGTGTCATTCAGCTAGAATTTGGTCCGTGTGTCAGTCAGTTGGAATTCGGTCCATTTGTCATTCAGTTGGAATTTGGTCCATGTGTCGTTCAGCTGGAATTTGGTCCATGTGCCATTCAGTTGGAATTTGGTCCATGTGTCATTCAGTAGGAATTTGGTCCATGTGTCATTCAGTAGGAATTTGATCCATGTGTCATTCAATTGGCATTCCGTCCATGTGTCATTCAGCTGGAATTTGGTCCACGTGTGAGTTCGGCCTTGCTTCCCCCACCCCCACCCCCCACCCCCCCACCCCTATGGAAGGACACACACTGGCAGAGACCAAGCGTTCACCATGTTCAGATTCTGAAGCAGACCTGTCGGCTTCTCGCCTGCCCTTTTGATGTTCAAGAGAGAAAAAGTCAGGGCGTCCATGGCGGGCTGGGCTGACGGTGACCTTGACACGGCAAAGTTCGCCAGCTCCGGTCTTCAGCAGAAAGAGCGCGTAAAGTAGTTCTGTTTCCAAACCGGTTGGTGTTCTAGTTTCAGGTCAACTAGAGAACACAGCGCGTGAAGTAGTTCTGTTTTCCAGCCAATTGGCGTTCTAGTTTCAGGTTAACTAGAGAACACAGCGCGTGAAATAGTTCTGTTTCCAACCAGTTGGTGTTCTACTTTCAGGTTAACCAGACAACAAGTCACGTCAACAACGTCAAAGTCTGAGTCCTACAAATGTGGGCGACACTGTGACACCCAAGAACAGTGTGGCATGTTTGTTTCAAGCACGTGTGGCATGGTCCGACGGTGAGATTGTTCCAGGACTAATTGTCGTCTCTGTTTGTAGGCTGGAAAGGGGCCATCATGTTCGCTGAATTTAACATCATGCGTTTTCTACCGTATATTTTTAGTCTTCCACTTATTTTGTTTTGCGTATTTTGGCTTGTTGCTGTATTCCTGAATACACCCATGGCAATCTAAACGATAGAAAACATACACCTGAAAACGTGTACACCGGTAACACCCGTACCAATGTTAAGGTTAGAAAGCATACACCTTCAAAAATGTATATTTGTAACACCCATAGCAATAATAACGTTAGAAAGCATACACCTTCAAACATGTATACTGCCAAGCGTCTTGTCAACATGGGACACTTAACAGACGTAATTATCGTTATAACATCCCGTCTCTCTCTCTCTCTCTCCTCTCTCTCTCTCTCTCTCTCTCTCTCTCTCTCTCTCTCTCTCTCTCTCTCTCTCTCTCTCTCTCTCAGTTTGGACATGCCACTGCGGGCATGTGTGTGTGTGTGTGTGTGTGTGTGTGTGTGTGTGTGTGAGGCCGCCCCCAAGTCCTCAAAGCTGCCCTCCTACTCACACTATCACCAATCCCTAAACGATCTGCCCAGGTGCGACAGCACACATGCGTTACTTGCTCCTGAGTGGAATACAGAGTGCTGGGTGCACCTCACAGCACGTGCACCAAGCACATCAAACCAGTGCATCAAAGCCTGAACTTCACAGCACAGAAATAGCAGGAATACATCGTGGCTAAAGCATTTACTGTGTTACTGTGTTAGATACAATGTTATAGAAATACGTTGTGTTAGATACAATGCTATAGATAGACTGAACTAGGCGAATACAAAGAGAAGTACGCGCAGCTCTGTAAAAGTCAACAAAGCATACACAAATTGTTACAATCACCATTCATACTCAACATTACATCAGATCACCAAAACTACTCTAATCTACACATCGCTACATTCAAAGGCACGAAAATTAGCCAAAGCAGAGTAGAAAAAAAGAAAACAGAAATAAAAAAAATGCACAGTTCGTTTGTTGAAGAGAGAGAGAGAGAGAGAGAGAGAGAGAGAGAGAGAGAGAGAGAGAGAGAGAGAGAGACACAGAGAGGCAGACAGACAGAGACAGAGAGATGTGGGGTGGAGAAGGGTGTGTGAAACACACAACACAGATAATAACACGCATAAACAACACTAAACACACACACACACACACACACACGCGCGCGCGCGCGCGCGCGCGCGCGCGCGCGCGCGCGCACACACACATACTGCAAACAACACAACCCAGTGACAAAGCTGTCATAAATGTGTGCAGACCCTAACAGCAGGGGCAGACAGAAATCAACAGGCTACAATGAGATGGTCCGTCACCATCACAATGAGATGGTCTGACATCAACACAGTGAGATGGTCCGTCATCAACACAATGAGATGGTCTGTCATCATCACAATGAGATTGTCCGTCATCAACACAATGAGATGGTCCGTCATCATCACAATGAGATTGTCCGTCATCATTACAATGAGATGGTCCGTCATCAACACAATGAGATGGTCCGTCATCAACACAATGAGATGGTCCGTCATCATCACAATGAGATGGTCCGTCATCATCACAATGAGATGGTCCGTCATCATCACAATGAGATGGTCCGTCATCAACGCAGTGAGATGGTCCGTCATCAACACAATGAGATGGTCCGTCATCAACACAATGAGATGGTCCGCCATAATCACAGTGAGATGATGGTCCGTCAACAAAACAATCAGACTGTCTTTCTCCACATGATGAAGCTTTGCCTGACCATGGGGGAAGATGGAGGGAGACCGAGGGAGAGATAGGGTAACGGGAATGGGGAGGGGCACAAGTCACTGAACAAAAATGCAATTTATAGATCATATAACTCCCCCCCCCCCCCCTTCCCTCAAGCCCTTCCTTCTTCTGTCACTGCTGATTATGGACTGTTTGATTCTCCCCCCGCTGATTATGGACTATTCCATTTACTCCCTGCCGATTATGGATCATTCAACCTCCTTTTTTTGCTAATTAAGGATCGTTAAACCTCCTTTTGTTTGCCAATTATGGACCATTAAACCTCCTTTCAGCTACTTATGGATCATTTAATTCTCTACATGATGACAATGGATCATTCAATGCTCTGCATTATGATAATGGATCATTGAATGGTCTCCATGATACTATGGATCATCAAATTCTCTGCATGATGATTATGGATAATCTCATTCTACCCCTGATGATTATGAACAATCTTGTACCTCCCCTGATGATAATGGATTACCCCCCCACCCCCCTCCCCCGATCGTTATGGACCATTTCATTCTCTAACAGTTGGTTACGCACCATCTCATTCTCCCGATGGTGATTGCGAGCCATAAAATTCTCCCTTGCTAATTACGGACCATCTCATTTCAAAATGCTCATTTAGGACCATCCTTTTCTGCCCCTCCTAATTTTGGACTATTTAGTTTTCTAATGCTAAAAATGGGCCATTTAACTATCCATCCTGCTAATTGTGGACTATACAATTTTCCAAAGCTACCAATGGACCATTTAACTATCCATCCTGCTAATTTGGACTATACAGTTTTCTAAAAGTGAAAATGAACCATGCAATTATCCCCCTGCTAAAAACGGACTATTTTTATTTTCTCCCGCATATTTTTTTTTTTTACAATTCAATTTTTTACCCCAGGCTGAAAAGGGACCATTTAATTATCTCCCTACTGATTATGGACCAACAGTTTTCGCTACGCCGCTCGTTCCCCCTCCTCCATTTTTGTTGTTTGTTTTTTGTTTTGTTTGTTGTGTTACTCTAACAGTGATCGAGTCCCATGGAATCTGATCATGAAGTGTGTCGCTCTCCACGACATACCAATCAGTTTGTCCCTTTCCAAGACATACCAGTGTGTCGCTCTCCCACGACATACCAAACAGTTTGTCCCTCTCCAAGACATACCAAACAGTGTGGCCCTCTCTAAGACATACCAGTGTGTCCCTCTCCAAGACATACCTAACAGTTTGTTTCAGCACCAGCCACAACAGCGGTCACTACACTGAAACGATGAAATAAATTACCCCCCCCTCCCCCTTCCCTCACCTTTGTAATTCTAATTCTGGGGGAAACAGTCTGTCACTTTTATAATAAAATGGACCCCCCCCCCCCCCTTTCTCTCTGTCTCTGTCTCTGTCTGTCTGTCTGTCTGTCTGTCTGTCTGTCTCTGTCTCTCTCTCTCTCTCTCGCTCTCTCTCTCTCTCTCTCTCTCTCTCTCTCTCTCTCTCTCTCTCTCTCTCTCTCTCTCCACACACACACACACACACACACACACACACACACACACACACACACACACACACAGAGTAATGCAGGTCTGTTGTGTGGGTTGTATGGATGGCTGCAACCCTGACCACTGCCACACAGAACAACACAGAATGACAACCGCCCCACAGAACAACACAGAATGACCACTGCCACACAGAACAACACAGAATGACCACTGCCACAGAGAACAACACACAATGACCACTGCCCCACAGAACAACACAGAATGACTACTGCCTATAGAACAACACAGAATGGTCACTGCCTACAGAACAACACTAAATGACCACTTCCTACAGACCAGCTCAGAATGACCACTGCTCCACAGAACAACACAGAATGACCACTACCCCTTAGAACAACACAGAATGACCACTGCCCCACAGAACAACACAGAGTGACCCTTGCCCCACAGAACAACACAGAGTGACCACTTCCCCACAGAACAACACAGAGTGCTAAGGACAGAGCCTCCTGTCCCCAGCCCAACGCATGAGAGCAGGGCCACCGCACCTGGCGGTCATAGTGGAAGAGCGCGTTGTCCAGGTTGACCTTCTTCCGGATGACGCGGTCCTTGGGGGCGCCCCCCCTCCGAACGCTCCCCACCGCTGGTCAAACTCCGAGAAATGCTGCGCAGGATCCGCACGTGCACAGGTGCGTCCACACACACACACACACACACACACACACACACACACACACACACACACATACACACACACACATACACGCGCGCGCGCGCGCACGCGCATACACTCACGCACACACATTTACTTTATGCAAATATCAACGAATGAATGGACCATGACATAAATGAATGAGCACCTGAACGGAACACGCTCACATTATCTCTAATTATGCACTCGTTCATATTGTCTCTTATCATGCCCTTGTTCAGATTATCTCTAAGTAATCACTCGTTTAGATTAGGTGTTATTATGCACTCGTTCGGATTATCTTTAAGCATGCACTCATTCAAATGATCACTAATTATGCACTCATTCAGATGATCTTTAATTAAGCACCTGTTCAGATGATCTCTAATTTCGCGATCGTTCAGACGACGTATAATTACGCACTCATCCAGATGATGAACAATTATGCACTCGTTCAGATGATGTACAATTATGAACTCGTTGAGATCATGTCTTAGTATGAGCTCGTTGAGATGGTGTACAATTATCCACTCGTTCAGATGATGTACAATTATGCACTCACTCAAATGATGTTCAATTATGCATTCTTTTAGATGACAGATGATGAACAATTATGCACCTGTTCAAATGACGTACAATTATGCACCCGTTCAAATGACGTACAATGATGCACTTGTTCAGATGATGTCTAATTATGCTACGAGCGGTCTGAGAAACCAGCCGTTGAGTTGTCCACGTTCTCCTCCCAGGCTGCTGCCTGACCTGAGGACCTTGACAGATGTTGGTGAGGCACCTGTTGCCTTGCCTGCAGTCCTTGACAGATGTTGGTGAGGCATCGGATGCCTTACCTGCAGTCCCTGGCGGAGATGTTGGTGAGGCATCTGATGCCTTGCCTACAGTCCTTGACGGAGATGTTGGTGAAGCATCTGATGCCTTACCTGCAGTCCTTGACAGAGATGTGGTGAGGCATCTGCTGCCTTACCTGCAGTCCTTGACAGATGTTGGTGAGGCATCTGATGCCTTACCTGCAGTCCTTGACAGATGTTGGTGAGGCATCTGCTGCCTTGCCTGCAGTCCCAGGCCTTCCTGCCCTCTTCGGATGATCTGAGGACCTTGTCGATCGCCTAAGTCAATCCACCTTTCCTGTCCTTCTAACGACATCTTGTTACCCCTTCCTCCGCCCAAACCGTACTACACAGTGCTTCCCATCAGTGCTAGCTTTAAAAGCACGGATTGCCAGTAAAACAGTACAGGAAGGGTCATTTGGTGTTTTTGCTGATCTGTCTCTAAGTCTGTCCAGTGTTTTGTTCTTACCTTGTTGGACTCCTGTCTGTCTCTCAGTCTGTCCACTTTGTTCTTACCTTGTTGGATTACTGTCTGTCTCTCAGTCTGTCCACTTTGTTCTAACCTTGTTGGATTCATCTCTGTCTCTCAGTCTGTCCACTTCGTTCTTACCTTGTTGGATTACTGTCTGTCTCTCAGTCTGTCCACTTCGTTCTTACCTTGTTGGATTCCTCTCTGTCTCTCAGTGTGTCCACTTTGTTCTACCTTGTTGGATTCCTGTC